>JAYJMB010000826.1:0-17511 GCA_036873735.1 Pouteria campechiana | reverse complement strand
TTCCATCATCATTCTTTTATAGAGAGAAAGATGAGCTATTGTTGAAAAGTCTTTTCTCATTTTAACTTAACACAACTAGAAACTTACAGCACTGCTTATTGCTGAAAATGGTCACTGAAATGAGTCTACACAAGGAAAGCACAGATGTAGATGTTATTTAGATGCAAGTCACATAAATTAATTTTTCTCTGAAAAGTCACAGCCTCTCTCTGTCTGCTGTAAGTTTTAAATGAATTTTCTCATGACATTTGTCTGTAAGTCAATTCTTCATGAGTCTTCTTTATCTATTATAAATAATAGATGAACTCTGGCACCATAGATGAAGTTGAACTAATTGACAGATAAACTCTACTAATCGATAGATAAGATTTGCTCTGTCTGCTCGAACAGAACATATGAAGTATAATATTTTTCTTTTATTCCACATTCATCTATTGAAAGTGTTAGACGAACTTTGCTTTACTTTATCTTGGATGAACTATGCTCTACACTTCATCTATAGGTTTGTTTGTAGTAAGTTGTAAATGAATGTGCCCATGCATTGAAGTTTACTAGTTCAAGCAGCTACCTTATCTATGCAGTTTCATTTATCCTCACTATGCAGCTTTTATTTCGTCTTTCATTTTGTTTGTAGTAAGTAACAAACGATTTGGTCGTGCAAACAAAGTCAAATTCCTCATTTGTTCTACATTTTTTGAGCAACAGATGAAGTTCACCTCTGCAACTTCCTTCTTACTTCATTCTTGATTTGTCTATCTTTACTTAAGAGAAGTTACTCTACTTTGTTTATACAACTTGCCTTTTTATCCTCGAGCAAATTCTTTTCTCTTGCTTTATTGGTCAAACAAGGTTTCTTGTAACATGAAGAATTTCCCCTGGATATATTTGAAGAAGTAGGCCTTGAATGGATAAGATTATGAAGCTTGAAGGTTAGAGCTGTTGGCCTAGGATTATAAATATTTGAAGAAGGTTTTGACTTAATCCTTTTTCTTCTTCAAATCCTTCTTGCTTTGTCTTAGACAAACTTTAGCTAATGTATAGTTCATAGTTTAAGCTCTTTGTCATGGCTTCATCTTCAACTTTTTTGTCATTTGCATTTATTTATTGAAGTTTCTTTTTGGATTTAACAGACAAAGCAAGCTCTTTGTAGCTCATCTTTAAAATCACTGTTTTCTTCTTATTATTATTCTTCCATGGTCTTCAGCAACTTAATCACTTTGAGCGTAGCAGATAGTTAAGGTTGTTGATCGTAGTTCTGCACTGAGAAGTTTTTCTACATTTGCTACTATTAGTCCTGAAGGTTAGGTAAAAACCCAAGAGGGGAGGGGTGAATTGGGTACTTTAAAAATTATTGCTCAACATGTTTAGAATTAATCGTCACTTTAGCAATCAATTACTCAATCAACAAGTGCAAAAATAAATAAGACATAATGATTTTTATAGTGGTTCAAGTAAATACTTTATTCAACTCTTCCAAGAAAACTTTTCTCTTAATGTCTTGGGTTCCACTATTCCTAATAGCAGAAATACAAAATAGTGCTCCCAAAATTCTTCTAGATTCCAACTCTAAGGGATATAAATAGTGCTCCTAGCACTCTTCTAGATTCTAGCTCTAGGGGGTGTATTCATAGTGCTCCTAGCACTCTTCTAAATTCTAGCTCTATGGGGTATATTCATAGCTCTTGTCTACACTTGGACAATCACAGCTCTTCTTGAGTCTAGTCTTAATCCACTAGCTCAAGGAATTTTACAAGAAATTAATATCAGTAGTGTAAGCATAAGAATTTCTCAATAAGCACAGAAGAATGTGTAATGCTCAAGGCGTTAAATTTAGAGACAGTACAATAAGGTGGTATTTTAAGCCATTAGGCTCAAGAAGTAATTTTGAGTAAGGTCAATTAGATGACTAGAATGACTAATATAGCATGAGTATTATACGCAATGTAATATGTAGGAGCTATTGAATTAAAGTTTTGAGATGATTTTGGAGTTTTGAGCTATTAAGTTGAGGGTAATGTAAAAAGAACTTAATGAGTGATTTTCATCAAATCTTGGAAATTTCAATGAACAATTAACTTTATATGATGTTTGAGGTAATTGAAAGTTGCTTATGTGAATATGGGTAGAGTTTGATGCTTAAAATTTATAAAGTTCATCATTTTGAATTATATATTGACTATAAGAAGAAAAAGAACTAAAATGGTAAATTTAAGCAAAAATATATTTATTATCTATATGAGTGGCCTAATATGATTATCATATGTATTATGATGCATATAGAACATTGGTTTAGGCCTTGAATGCAAAGGGGAATGAAAATGACTTATGGAAATCGTATTTAGAAGAAAATCTTGGTTAAAAAGAATTGAATATATGATTTTTGGAAATTGATTTCAAATGAAGTGATAAACTATATAAACATACTCCATTTCATGTATGTGATGTGTGAGAAGTGATTGTTGAGATATTGGAAGTGTTTTATGTAAAATGAGGTTATGGGTGATGTTTCATAAGTATAAATTCTGAAAATTGAGTAAACCTTATAATGGACGAGTTGTTGCTTGACTTTAGGGTGATATTAATGTTCTTAAATGATCATTTTAGGATGATTATATATAATACTAATTGAAATTGTAAAGTAATTTAGGATGCAAATGCAACACCCCATAATGTTGGAGTTAGTTTATGTGTTAAACCTTAATATATGATTAATGGAAACTGAACATTACAATGGGGTCACGTTTGCTTCATTTTTGATATATTTATAGACTGATTCAAAAAAATATTTCAGTATGAAAGTTGTAGCCCTTTAAGTTAAATTTCCAATACCTCAAAACTTATATAATTTGGATATCATATAAGAGAGATATGACTAAAATACTAAGATAAATGTCTAGCTACCAAATTTTGGGTGCCTATGCGCCCAACTTGCTGCCAAAGGAACAAAATTTTGGATGCAGAGGCATCCAAATGGTCGCAAAGGCGCCCATTTTGCTATAAAGTTAGCCAACTGACTTTTTAAACTCCATTTTGCTTCATTTTAACCCCGTTTTTCATTTCAGTTTGTCTCTTCTCTTCCCCCACACCCAAACCCCCATGATTCATTTCATTTTCTTAGCATTTGGCTAGAGATATGTCATATTTAAGATACAAAACCCATCATTTTTGCATTTAAACCCTAAAACCCATTCGTTTGAGTGGTAGAGAGAAGAAGATCCCATTTTGCTATATATTATGGAGTATTTGGAGAATCTGATATTGAATCTTCGTGTTATGGAGGAAGATACATGTGAATGGCAAGGTAAATCTCTTTCTCCTAATTGATTTTATGGTTTTTGCTTGATTAGGGTTTCATACCCATTCATGTACAGTGAATTTTGAGGATTTTGGGGAAGATGAATAAGTTTTGTTGCTTTATCATGGGGGAAAGGAATTAATCCATACATAATGACATTTTGAAATGAAGGTGGGTATGGGAATTATTATTTGACTTTGTTAGGATTTGAAGTAAACCATGCATAGTAGCTTTTGGGGGATTTCTATGAACTATGCCTATGAATTATACCTAACTATCATGGGAAAATTGATTTAATTTAGTGGTTATGCAATTTTGAGGTAATATGAACCTGAGAAGAGCATGACTTAATTGAGGTTAAGAAGAGGTTTTAAATATAGATTGTTTAAATAGAAAAATATTGAAATTAAGGGCTTAATTAACTTATGACTAAAATTAATCACTTGTTAGTTGAATTACATAATCATTACATGTTGGTGAATATGAATTTCCTTTGTCACCCATGTGAATGTTTGTGGAATTATTAATGCCCACAACTTGTTTGATGAAATGTATTCATAAAGGCTTATATTATTGCAGTTTGTAAATAGGTCATTAAATGAATAATAAACAAAGTAAATGATGATTTGAATGAATGCTTAATGACTAATTAATCTTAGATCAAGGATTAATGAATTAACGATATAGATAAATGATGTGGATAAATATAGTACATGAGAAATTGATAAATGGACTTGAATGATTAGATTAATGTTGCTTTAATATGAAACATAAATGTAATTTGAACTCGAATGTATACATATGCATAGGATCATTTGACTAATATGGGAAGACATGGAGTTGTAGAGCTATGGAACTCAAAGAGTAATGAAAATTGGCAAATCATGCAAGTAAGTCAGCTTTTTCTTCGTGATTGACGGTATTGTTGGATGAGGATAATGAATATCTCATTTGTTTGGAATCCGGGCATGCTTATTTTGGTTGGGGATAATAACTATCCTATTATAGTTCTTTTGCAAGTATATATATATTGTTGGTCCCATTCATTCTATGGCAAAATTGAATTCCAAGGGATGTGAGCAATACAAACCGACTATGCAAGTGCAGTGAAAACACACAAGCACACAATAATAAAAACACAAGGATTATAGTAGTTCGGACCCTTTCTTAGCACCTACTCCATTCTCCAAGGTTTCTCCAACCTTGGATTCCACCAACCTCCCTTGGTTTTACAAGCTAACTAAGAACTCAATACTGGTTTTACAAGTTCACTAGAAACTCTACAACTATTGGTTTTCCCTGAGCTAACTAGCAACTCATGTAATCTGGTTTCTTAAGAGCTAACTAGCAACTTAATCTTTATAAGTATAAATATATAGGTAAACGCCACCCGTACATACAATTTAAGCTCAAATAATAAAGATAAAACATTAAGCTCACAGTGCTTTCTAATCTCCCTTGATTAGTGAATGATGAATCTTTGAAGCTCTTTGTTTGTTGAAGCTTGTTGGAGTGAATGCACCTCTTGACTTTGAGTTCTTGTGTTTGATTCATGTTTAATCTTCTCAAAAGTCTCTCTTTTTTTTTTGGAACTCCTATTTATAAGTTCCATTTCAAATTAGCCGTTGCTTCCCTAACTTTCTAACCATTGAAAAATGTTCTCGCTAAACCACACGACATTGTCTCGTTGCGCCGCTTTGGAGCCTCCGAAGTCACTTTCAGAGCTTCCAAAGGTCGGAGTTTATCTGTCGTGGGTGCTCATGCTTCGTCAACTCTGAAGTGCATTTCGTGCCTCCGAAGTTATGTATGATCATCCGAAGTCCATATTTCATGCCTCCAAAGCACTTAGTTCATCTCTGGTTTATCCGAAATCATAACTTCGGATGCTCTTGCCCCCAATGGCTCTTTCGCACCTTCGAAGCTTCTTTTCTACCACTGAAGCTTTTGTTCTTCTTATCTTCGAAACTCCCTTCTTTTTCAACTCTGAAGATTCCTTTCTTCATTAATTCCTAACCTCCAAAGTTCCCTTTCGTTTACTACTTTTTTCATTGACAGCGTTAACTTTGAAGTCTTTTCTTTTCCTCTGAAGCTCCTCTATCAACTCTAAAATTTCACTACTCAGCTCTAAACTTCTTATTTTTCTTGACTTTGAAGCTTCATCTTCTCAACTTTGAAGCTTTTTTTTTTTGACTCTGAAGATTCCCTATTAACTCCGAAACTTCTTCTACTCAACTCTAAGGTTACCTTTGAAACTTAAAATCTTAGTAATATAATTATTAGCTTAAATTAAGTCATTAATAAGTTTTGTTAATCATCAAAACTAGAGCCTTCGACTCAACATATATGTATAAATGAAAAGGATAGAGTATATCCTTAGATTGGATATGAATGGAGAATTTAAATGGATGTTGTATATGGTATGATTATAGATTTATAATGATGAATATGAAATGTGTATATATTGGAACATGGAGCATGATGATGCATATTCTAGATGTCATTGGTTATGAATTATGGTTATTATGTTTTTATTCCTTTTTATTTGTGCATACTTACTGAGTTACCCAGACTCACGCCTTCTTATTCTATTTTTATTAGTTGACAGGTAAAGACGTCTTAGTGATATGACAAAATGGTGGGTTTGTAATCCCCTTTGTGTTTTAAGTATAATAAAAATTTTATTTGGATTTGTATGATTGTAATTAATAAATTTTAATTGATATATAAGGTAGTGTAAAGGCATGTCATAAAAAATTATTTAGTTTCTTAACAATGAGTTTGTATAATTATAATGATAAGTGTGTTGCTATCATGATTCAATATGATCTAGGATGTGGGTATATGGATGGATATATTTTAGAATTTATATTAGTGCTTTATTTGATTTGATAAATAATTATATAGGTTAGCCCTAACATTTTAGTGGATACTTTGTCCATTTGTCTATAGAAACTAGTCAAGTTCCAAAATAGGAATTGAGCACCCCATCCTAAAAGCGAGCAAATTTAGGTGAAATCACTAAGAAATGGAACATCGCGCCTGAAAAAGTGGGGCATGACAAATGGTTTTTGAAAATTGAATGCAAAAGTAAATGTTCTTCCCAAAGGTAGTTGAGATCCTTGAAAGAAGGTTGAGGAAGGTTTGAATGCGAAGCTCTGAACTATTGAAGGATTGCAAAAGGTTTAGCTCAAATCAATAAATGTTCTCATGAAGATTTGAATGATTTTCTCAATACTTGGGTTGTCTTCTTCCTACTCCAATGATGCTCCATTTATAGCTACTTTGAATTCTAGTCGTTGGAGTTAGGTGAGGCCTTTAATGACAGAAGATGTTCTTATTAGCACATTTTGAATTCTCTAACTTTTGCTTATTCTTCATATTTCTGGTTTCTTAATAAGCTTTGGTTAAGGTTTATTGCAATGGCTGACTTTTTCATCAATATGGAAAGAACCTTATTAATGCTGAGCAAAGACTAATGATTTGTTTTGACTGTTGCACGTCTTTTCCTTATGATAGACGAAGTATATGTCTAGCTGTTCATAAGACAAAGTTTCTTCATCTTCTTGTCTGTCTTTCGTAAGTAGCAAACGAATCATCCTTTCCGGTACTAGTAGACGAATTATCCTTTCTAGTATTTTATTTGTGCTTTGTCTGTTGAATTCTAGAAGCACAATTATCTTGTTTCTTCAGCACTTCATTTGTTGGGTCGTCTGTTTTAAGTGTTAGAATTATATATGATTTTGATGATAACAAAACTTGTATTAAAATAAAAACCTGTATGCTTAAATATCTAATAATCATATATATGCTTATGAATTAATAAATATTAATGATTAATTAAACAAGCATATAATCTTCATTTTATGGTGCACACATTATAAACAATAATTAATCTTTACTGCATAAATCTGCTAAATTATATTAAGTACCATAATTATTTAAGCTTTCATATTATGCATTCAATGAAAATGTATATTATTCTTGCTTTACAATATGCTACAATCACATAAGGATAAAATACATTCTGATATTATATATGAAAGTTAACAACATTGCAAATGTAGAAAAGTTCAAGTGCAGAATAATGATCATCTAGAACAAACTACCACAACAATCTGCTACGTTTTAAAAGAGCTGAATTGATGAAAATCATGGAAGAAGAAGAAGAAAAAGAAAATAGAAGACAAACAATAAGAAAAGTTGCTTTGTTGTAGTTGAAGCTTCCACGAACAAAAGTAATTGGAGATAAACAAGGCTTTAAAGATGTGCTATAATAAGTTTGCATTGTCTCTCAACCTCAATGCAAAAAATGTCAAAAAACAAATGCAAAAAAAGAAGTTAAAGAAGAAGCCATGATCAGAGAGCTTAAATTGAGTTTGAGAAATTCGGACTACCTACTTGATCTAATCAAAGTCTGTCCAAGATAAAACACAAAGATGAAGAAGCAACTCAACAGTTTGGTAGACAAACAAAGAAAGATAAAGAATAAATTGCCTCCCAGATAATCATGTAGCAAGAAAAAATTTTTATCTGGTCAACAAAATTAGAAGAATGGATTAGTTTGAGGACAAAATGATAATATAAATAAAGAAGGGAGTACAACTTTTGTTGGGCCAAGATAGACAAATCAAGATTGAAGAACCAAGGAAGTTGTAAGAACAAACCTCTTTTGTTGCTTGAAATATGCAGAATAGTTGAAGAACTTCACTTCATCTGCAGATCAAAAGTTCATCTGTTACTCATGACAGACAAAGCATTAGCCAAAGCAAAAGATGAAGTAAAAGTTGCACATTGAGGATAGACAAAGGTGAACAGATAAAGAGCTACTTGGATTGAAATGGGTTACAACAGACAAAGGCATGGTTGTCTACAACCTACAATAGACAAATGCGATGTGCAAAGTATTCTATCCAAGAAAAAGACACTTCGTCTATTGCTTACACCAGACGAATGTTACACTTCGCCTGTTTGAGCAAGTTAAAGTAAGCTTCATCTGGCACCTCAATAGATAACAAGGAACAAAAGAAGAAAATCATACTTCATTTGTTAATGCAAGACTAGGCGAACTTCATTTGTCACCTCCAATAGATGACGAAAAACAAAGGAAGAATATCCTACTTCGTCTGTTTATATTAAGGGAATTGTTTGTCAGTCGATTGGCTCATCTTCGCTAGCACCATTCAAAGTTAGTTTGTTATCTTTAACAAACAAACTATATATATGGAGGATCGATCAACAGACAAATCTTCTAAAGAAATTTTGGCAGACAAAGAAGAGTTTGTCTCTCAATTAATTTAACTTCATCTGTGCCACTCAAAGTTTGTTTGCTACTTGCAACAGACAAATCATTCTTATGGAAGTTCAACTGATAGACAAACCTATCAAGAATTCATCTGCAACTTATGGTGGACAAATGCAGATAGAGAGAGATTGTAACTTATCAAAGAAAAATTACTTTATGGAATTAAGCATACAAATGGTATCTACACTTGAGCTGTCATTATGAAAACTTATACCAGTTACTATTTTTGGTAATAAGCGGCGCTACTAGTTTTTTAAAGCTGTGATGAGTTAAATGAGAAACACATTTATCACAAATCATTCTCTTCTCTGAATGGCGTTACAGCAACTCGAGGAAAAACAGAAAGACTTGTACTTCAATGGCAGAAAATTCAAAACCTGTACTTCAATGGCAAAAAATTCAAATGGTCTCATTTATTCAATACTGCTCTCATCTCTACATTGATCGGTTCTCATCTTTTCCAAGGGTCGAGATTTTGAAGAAGCTATTTAAGGAGAAGAAGCGGGACAATTTGAAGGTGGTAAAGGAACCTATTCTAACGAGCTTAACTTTATGCAAATCCTTTCACTCATTGCCAAGAGCTTAAATCGTCATATATCCTTTTTGAGCTTAAACCTTCATATCCTTATGGCCATTATCTTTACATTTTGGAAAGATCTTTATGTTAGAGCTGAAAGAGTGATCATATCTTCCCCTATACTTCATTGTAACACTTTTTAAAGTGTCAGTTTTCTAGTAAACTTGAAACCAAAGAGTTTGTGGTGAGCTCAAGAAAACCACATTGTATGAGTTGTTAGTGAGCTTGGAAAAACTATCAAGTTTGCCTATGATCTTTGAAATGGGAAAATTTTCTGGTGAACTTGTAAAACCAAAAGAGTGTCAGAGACACTTTCTTATGTCCCTTAGAACTAGAATCCAAAAGAAGTGTCGGAGATACTTGTTCATGCCCCCTGGAGCTGGAATCTAGAAGAAGTATCGGAGATACTTATGTATTCCATTGTACGAGGTATAGTGGAACCTAATGCACAATGCATTGGTGCCCTTGGAAGAGTGGATGTAGGGACGGGTCCTAACTACTATAAAAATCATCTTGTCTGTGTGTGTGTGTGTGTTTGCTTTATTTCTCTTCACTTTATTGTTCTATTATTCATCTTACGTCACACCACACACAAGCACAAAAAAAGAAAAATGATCTAACAGAGGTTAAGCAATGAATTTTTATTTACCCAATTTACTCTTCCTTTCTTGGGTTGAGCCATCCTACGAGACCCAATAGTAAGTAATAGATGGAGTGTTGGAGCACAGATGGATTTCCTTCATTACTTTATCTTGTGGTAACAGACTAAGCTTCAAGTTGCAGACAAATTTTCTTCATGGCTTCGTCTATTAAATTTTCTGCCAAGTTTATCTTTGAACAGTCAAAACTTCATTACTCTACTATATGAACTTTTTCGCTTTGCTATGCAATTCTTACTTCTCCGCTTTGTCTGTTGACAACAGATGATCATTTATTTATAAAGTTTTTGCTTTGCCACATGATCCTTTCATTGCTCTGCTGGAAGATCTTTACTCCTTTGTCTGTTCACATCAGATGACTATAGGGCTTAACTATGGCTTATGATAGACAAAGTCTGTTGTATGTACACTTCTTCGTATCTGTCAGATATAATCTTCTTCTTTGACAGAGGAATGGAAAGAGCTAAATCTTTTTCATTCGTGTTTTGTCTGTTAGTGATATTTTGTCTTTTGCTTCTTTATTTGCCCAAGCCTTATTACCATGGAATATGTTTTATATGCCCATCTTTCTTAAGATCTGCAACTTGATTCTGCATACTAAAATTTTGGCAACAATCATTAGTATATAATCTTTAATCAAGTTTTGTTTGTCATCGAAACCATACATTTATATCAACAACTACGTTATTAGCTTTCATATATATTATTTAATCAGAATGTATTTTATCCTCATATGATTATAACATGTTAGAGAGCAAAGATAATATACACCTTTATTTAAGCACATAATATAAAAGCTTAATAGAGTATAGTGCTAAATATGATTCAACAAATTAACACATTAAAGAATGATAACTAAGATTAAGTGCACTATGAAGTAAAAGATGTATGCTTACATAATTAAACATTCATGATTATGTATACATTTCACATTATCAATTAACGTTTATCAAATATAATTTTGCATATGGTTGTTAATGATTTAAGCACATGTATTATTTTATCTTAATACAAGTTTTGTTATTATCAAAATCATATATAATAATCCTGATAGAGGATTGATTTGCGGTTGATAGAGACACTGGTTTAAATCTTTAAGAGCTAGCTTGATGTCTATGGAATCCAAGTCAAGGTAGAGTTGACTTGATGTTTGCAGAATCCAAGCCAAGGTGAAGATTTGTTGGGTTTTTGTGTCTTGTTTTCTGCAAAGTTTAGTAGGCTTATGTATATGAGATGAACTTAGAGAGTCTATGTAGAAAAGCCCACTAGAGAAGCTATATATTGAGGTGTCAGTTAGAAATTCAGTGGGAGAATTCTAGGGTTATAAAAGAGGGAGTCATCATATAAATCCTAGGATTTTTTCCTAAAAAAGAGTGTGAGAGAGGATCATTAGAGTGTGTTGATTGGAGATATATTTAAGGCATTCCATAAGATATGTGTGAGACATTTTAAGAGTATTTCTGTAACCTGATTTCATAGTGAATTGATTATTTTTTCCTGTAGTTTTTCCCTTCTAGGTTGAAGGGTTTTCCACATAAATCTTGTATTTTCTGTGTGAGTGATTTATGTTTGCTTGTTTGTTCTTAATCTTGTTTCTCAACACTTTTCTAGTTAATATCTATATTTTTAATTATTATTTTTATCTTTTTAGGCAAAAATCTTATTGAATCTACTTTTGTTTTTATTTCTAATTATTACTCCCAATTAAATCACATTACTTTCCTCAATTTTTAAACTCGTTTTTAAATATTTTTCATCATCTCTCTTCCTCCTTATAAAGTACAAACACACCTTACATGTCAAATAAAGCCTTTCATAATATGAGTTTCTGAAGGTCCATGCAACCAATCAATCATGTGTATTTGCGGACTTATTTAGCTAGCTATTAAATTTAAAGTGTGGAGAAAAGCTTTTTTAGAAGTAGAGCTTTTGTAGGAACTCTTGGAGATAAAAAATTATTTAGCATTTGGCCTTTTTATCTTAAAAAGTGTCCGAGTACTTTCAATGATGTTTGTCAATTTAACAAAATTATTAAAAGTGCTTTTAAGTATGTAAAATTATAAAAAATGATATGATGTTATTTAATCTAACCTATTTTGATATTTTTACTACCAAATATATCTACATTTTATATAAAAAATATAAAAATATTCTATATTTATATATTTTATAACATAAATATTATATATTGTGTATATCTTATAACATTATATATATATTATTTTATAAAATTTATTATTTTCCATCACATATCATTAATATATAAATTTTTTGTTTATCTTGAATTAATGTAATTGTAAAAAAATTGTAGCCATTCGTTCTTCATGTTACCCAACATCATTAGCATATGAAGACAAGAATTAAACCGCTAATGTATATGAGTATTATTTCATAATAATATTATTTATACTTTTAATCAGATCCATCCATTATGCTTGATATTTAACAAATAGTAATAATAATAAAATGATATTTGCGTGAGTAATATTAATTTAGAAATATATATTTCAGCATTTTTATTCTTTCATCTCATATGAACTAATCAATATCCTTGATTCTTTAATTTATAATATGAAATTTTGAATAGAAGAAAATGAACAGTATATATATATATTATAAATAGAATACGTGGGGCCATTTTCTCACTCGCAGGTGGAGCAGATCCTTTCTTATATTAAGATGAGCTAGCACACTCTTGAGCCAGACTTTTGGGCGCCATTCAAGGCAACACGCTCAAGTATTGGGCTTGGCAATGCGAATTCAAGTATTCGGTTTTTAAAACACTATTCACAGGCTCCGGTTTTGTAATAAAAATAAAAAATAAAAAAATAAAAATAATATGCCAGAATCCCTGTACCCTTTCCGTCTGAGATCGCCGCGGCATCGCCGTTCGCGTAAACGTGCGAGAGATCCCAGCCTTCCGTTTCAGTTTGATGATGGACGTTCTGGCTTCGGTGGGTCACCGTATGCAGAAGTAGTAATAATTTTTTGGACCATCCATTTAATTTATTTGGTGGGCCATGCGTGATCTCAGCTGTAAATTTTTTTAGGCTGGAAGATTATCTAGACCGTCTTTTCATCAAATTCGAATCTCTATCTCGAGGCCCTTTCTGTGCTTGATCGGTTAAGCGGATGTAGCTGGACTTAAATGAAAATGAGGTCTGCAGTGTAAGGATGACGCTGGTTATGAAAGTATGTAAATTTCAGGTAGAGGAGTGGATAATAAATGAAAACGTAGTTAATAATAAAAAAAAGGGTTGCTACGAGAAAAATAGCTGTCTCACCCTTTGAGGGCGAATTCAAATAGATTCACTTTTACAGTTCTCAGGAGTAAGAACTCCCATACGAATTGGAATAGGCAATTTCGTAGGCAGCAGCCTTCTTAATTTATTATCCTTACATTTAATCAATTTGTTTATATAAGGAAGCATAACGAATCAAAGCCATTAATCATATTCACAATAGTTAGATTATGCCAGAAATTATAAAATGGATTTAAATATATTGACTACTCATTTTAAAATCTGTATGTGAAAAAGAAATAAGTGCAATAACAAAATAGTTGATTGATTCCTCCACAAGTTAACTTGCACATACAGAGGAAAAAACTCAAAAATCAGCACAGAGAATTGCAAAAAATGTTTTAAAGTTTATATAACAAAGTTTTATTAGATTTAGTTATCTTTTGTGAACTTTTGTAAACTTTTGTCATGATTTATATATTTTTCTATACTTAAATAATGATGCTTCAGCATCTAAGTTACACCTACAATGGAAACAACAAAAAATTTTCTCAAAACAATTCTTAAAAAATGTTATAAAAAATATATTATAAAGTTTCATTCCGGTTTAGCCTACTTTTGTGAGTTTTTGTAAGCTTTTGTCATAATTTATATATTTTTCTATACCCTAGTAATAGTGCTCCACCATCTAAGTTGCACTGACAACAGAAATAACAAAAAATTTTATCATAGAAATTCAGAAAAAATATTTTTTAAAAAAATATTAAGATTGCTTTAGCCCACTTTTGTGAGCTTTTGTAAGCTTTTGTAAAATTTTGCTATGATATATATATATATATATATATATATATATTATACCCAATAAAAGTGCTCCACCATGTAAGTTGCACCTCAACGAAAACAATGGAAAATTTTATTACAGAAATTCATATAAAATGTTTTGAAAAATATATTAAAAGCTTCATTTTACTTTAGCCCAATTTTATGAGCTTTTGTAAGCTTTTTCTATGATTTATATATTTTTCTATGCCTAAGTAATGGTGCTCCATCATCTAAGTTACACTTATAGTGGAAACAACGAAAAAGTTTATCATAGAAATTCATAACAAATATTCTAAAAAATATATTATAAAATTTTATTCTAGTTTAGCCAACTTTTGTGAGCTTTTCTAAGCTTTTGCCATGATTTATATATTTTTTTATGCCCAAGTAATGTGCTCAACTATCTAAGTTGCATCTGCAATGGATATAGTAGAAAATTTCATCACAAAAATTCATTAAAAATGTTATAAAAAATATATTATAAAGTTTCATTTTGGTTTAATCCCCTTTTATGAGATTTTATAAGCTTTTGACATGATTTATGTATTTTTCTATGCTCGTGTAATGGTGCTACGCTATCTAAGTTGTCCCTGTAGTGAAAATAATGGTAAATTTTATTACAAAAATTTATAAAAAAATATTATGAAAAATATATTATAAAGTTTGATTTTGGTTTAGGCCATTTTTGTTAGTTTTTTAAGCTTTTGCCCTGATTTCTACATTTTTCTATAACCATCTAAGTTTCACCTGCAGTAGAAACAGTAGAAAAGTTAATATTATAAAAAATATATTATAAAGTTTCATTCCAATTTAACTCCCTTTTGTGAGCATTTCTAAGGTTTTGCCATGATGTATATATATTTTTCTATGCCCAAGTAATGATGCTCCACTATCTAAGTTGCACCTGTTGTGAAAACAACAGTAAATTTATCACAGAAATTCATAAAAATGTTATAGAAAATCATAAAAAATATTTTAGAAATTATATTGCAATGTTTCATTCCAGTTTAGCCCACTTTAGTGAAGCTTAGTAAGCTTTTTCCATGCTTTATATATTTTTTATACTTACATTGTTGTGCTCCACCAATTAACTTGCACCTGCAGTGGAAACAACACTACAAATTACCACAAAAATTATAAAAGATGTTTTAGAAATTATATTACAAAGTTTTATTCCGGTTTAGCCCACAATAGTGAACTTTACTAAGTTTTTTCCATACTTTATACATTTTTTATACCCATGTTATTGTGCTCCATCATTTAACTTGCACATGCATGGAAACAATGCCATAAATTACCAAAGAAAATTGTAAAAAATATTTTATAAATTATATTATAAAGTTCCATTCAAGTTTAACCCACTTTAGTAAACTTAATTAAGCTTTTTTCATATTTTATATACTTTTTATACCCATGTTCTTATGCTCCACTAGGTAACTTGCACTTGCAAGAAACAACACTAAACTTTACCATAGAAAATTGTAAAAATATATTGTGAAATATATAATAAATTCCCTTTATTCCAGTCTTCTTGTGTAAAATTTAGAAGCTTGCTTTATGCTTTATGTATTATACCCTTGTTATTATGCTCCACTAAGTAGGTTGCCTACATTTCTGATAAAAAAAATTCAGCTAATAGAAATTCAAATAAAAAATGGGTTCTCATTTTAGGGCACATATGCTAATAACAAGTTTTTGTGCACATAAAGCCTTAGCCCTTGGACAGTTGACTCATGGGAGTTCATTATTTGTGGCTTTCAGCATGATTGACTCATTATTTTGGATGATTGAAAAACTAAAATTTTAGAGCGCTAGCTCCTTTGACTTCAATTAAGATTGTGACCTATATATGTTCTAATTATTAAAAAAATCATTAATTAAGAAGAAATTATCTTCATAGTTAGCATAGAAATTAATAAAATGAGTCATTGAAAAAATACATTTAAAAATAATTTTAAAATGCTTTTAATAGTTTTTAACATAGGAATAATTATTATGTCTAAAGAAAATTAATAAACATTTAAAAAATTATTTTTAAACTTTAGAAAACTTTACAATAAAAATGGATATTAGAAATGAGTCTAATAATGCATATCAAAATGAGTTTTTTAATAATAAAACTATTTCATCAACTTAGCTATGCCAACTACATTAAAAAAAAAAACAAAGAATGAAACTAGCCAAGCAAGTTGCATTTAAAAAAATTAAAATTAAAACACTAAATAAAACTTGGCTAGGCCAATTGGGTGTAAAAAAACCCAAAATACTAAACAAAACTTGGGCAGTTGTGTTTTAAAAAAATTTAAAATAAAACTCAACCAATTGGTTTTAAAAAAATTAACTAAAATACCAAACAAAACTCAAGTTGTTTGGTGTTTTCGAAAAAAAATACCAAACACCTAACAAAATTTGGCCAAGCCAATTGTATTTTTAAAACAACTTAACCTAAAAATAAAACAAAACTCAGTCAAGTCAGTTATATTTAAAATAAAAAAATAACCAAAACACCAAACAAAACTAAACTAGTTTGGCAAATTTTTTTTTATTATTTTAGTTATATTTTTTAAATACAATTGGTCAAGTTTTGTTTAGTGTTTTGGTTTTAATTTTTTTAATTTTATTTTTTTAAAACGTAACTAGTCAAGTTTTGTTTGGTGTCTTTGTTAATTTTTTAAATGCAACTAGCCTAGCCGAGTTTTGTTTGGTGTTTTAGTTAAATTTTTTTTAAATATAACTGGCTTGGTCAAGTTTTGTTTGATGTTTTGGTTTTATTTTTTTCTAATTGAAACTGGCCTAGTCGAATTAATAAATAATTTTATTATTAAAAAACTTATTTCTTATATGCGTTAGTGAACTCATTTTTGATATGTGTTTTATTATAATTTTTTTAAGTTTTGAAATAGTATTTGAAACATTTTATTAATTTTAAAGTTTAGATATATGTAATTCCTATTTTATTAAAACACAACTAGCCCGACTGAGTTTTATTATTATTTTTAGATATAATAATTATTCCTATTTAAAACTATTAAAAGCATTTTAAATCATTTTTACATGCATTTTTTTCAATGACTCATTTTATTAATTTCTATGCTAATTATGAGCATAAGTTTCTTTTAATTAATAAAGTTTTTGATAATTAGAACATATATATGCCACAATCTTAATTGAAATCAAAGGAGCTTGTGTGTTGAAATTTTAGTTTTTTAATAGTCCAAAATAATGATTCCTTTGAGTCAATTGTCCAAGGGCTAAGGCTTCATGTGTGCAAAAAAGTTGTTATTCGTATGTGTGCATAAGATCAGAACCCTAAAAAAATTGCTAAACTATCTTATCTAGAAATGTTAGGTTTTATCCCACTTTAGGGAACCTTAGCACTACACCAAAAGGGTACCTAATGCAGCCACTTTCAAGTGGCTGCATTTGACCCAAACGCAGCCACTTGCAAGTGGCTGCGTTTGGTGGGGGTGTAAAATTTATTTATTTATTTATTATAAATCAAGCAAAATTTAAAACTAAAAAATATTCATAATAAAAATATTAATAATAAACCATGAAATTAAAATACTTTTGTTAAATTTTAAAAAAGAAATAATTTTATTTAATAAGAGATA
>JAYJMB010000825.1:0-17512 GCA_036873735.1 Pouteria campechiana | reverse complement strand
ATATTTAGGAATCAAATGTGTGCAAAAGATGAAGTATTAGGAGAATAAAATATGACATTTTGCATTCTCATCAAGAAAATATCATTGAAAGCTCATCAAGTAATAAATTGCAAGATTAAAGTAGTCTGTGAGATGTTGTTTGGGATGGGATTAAATGCTAATAGGAATCATGGAGATGGTGGGAACAATTGTATTCGAGATGATGCTCACGATTGACTTGCTCCTCCACATATTCTTATAATGGATTTTGACAACAAGGATTGAGGATATGAAGATCTTCTTAGCAAAGCTAAACCCCATTAAGATGCAATGGATAATCTTCTAAAGGTAGATATTCCAAATTTTAGTAGTAATTTAAACATTGAATCCTTTCTCGATTAACTATATGAGGTAGAGAAATTATTTTAGATGATGCATGTTCTTGAAAAGAAGCAAGTCAAATTAAATGCCTATAAATTAGAGGTGGTGCTTCTACATGATGGGATCAAATGCAACAGTCACATAAGAGATGAGAAAAACTTCTTATTTCTACATGGTTGAAGATGAAAAGGCTAATGAAAGTTAGATTCTTATCCTTTGATTAAAAGTAATATCAATTTCAACAATATCAGGCATACAAGCAAGGAACTTGTACTATGAAAGAGTATACATAAGAGCTCTATTGTCTCTTAACTTAATGTAATTTGATGGAGTCCAAATATCAACAAGCATTATGGTATATTGATGGATTAAACTATTTCATCCAGATAGAATTGGGGTGCAAGCAATTTAATCAATGAAAGAGGTGTATTATTAAGTCTAAAACATGAACCTCCAATCTAATAATAGCTTGATTTTGATGATGAACAAACATATGAATGAGAAAAGAGGGTACTAATGATAATATTTCTAAAGTGTTGTAGATATTAATGAAAAATATGTGTATCAAAATAAACAAGAGTTACTTATGTTAAAGGACAAGTTCCACCAATAAATGGTATAAAAACAATCCAAACACATTCAAAAACACCTCAAAATTGAAGTGAAATTCACATTCAAAAACACCTCAAAATTGAAGTGAAATTGAAAAAGTTAAACTTCTACAATAGTTTGTATAATAAAGGAAACCAAAAAGGAAATAATTTCCTTAATAGGCAATTTCACCACTTGATGGAAGCTCTAGTTCTTTTTCACTATTCAAGGTGATCACCTTACATTGTTCTCCTAGATTGACTTCTGTCTTGCAAGGCAAATTACCATGCGGACTATTGAACATGTTGGCTAACTAAGCAGTTTGAGTTTCTAGATTCTAGATCTGTGCAGATTGATTCTGTATTAAAATAGGTTGATTCTGAAAATTATTGATGGAAATCAAATGGTTGCACACATAGAGGATGCTCATGAGATGCAAGAAGCCACTCAAGCACAAACTGCACGTAATCCATTGAGTCATCCAGGAGGACCAATCACAAGACTTAAAGCAAGGCATTTCAAAGAAGCTCTAAATGGGTTGATTCAACAAGTTAGTAAAGTGGCATACACATGGACGCCTGACATATGTCACAACCAAGCTCAAGATAGCCTAGTCATCATAATCAAGGTTCTAGAAGACTCACTTTAATGTTGCCCATGTTTTCAGCAATTCTTAAAGCCAAGTTGTTAGTTTTCACATTTTAGGAGACTTTTCTATTTTGGAGTTACAACTGGTTGCTAAATTATCAACTCTATCTTTTGATTGTTATTTTCAAATTTCAAATTTGTAATATTCAGATTTGTAAAGTTATAAATATAGATCTGAATACTTTTCCTTTTTTATTCCATTTAGGCTTAAATTAGGGGTTTGACTTATCTAGTTTCCCTTTTTGAATTCTTAGGATGATTCAACATTAATTTTCCAAGAGAGAAAATTCATGGTTTATATGTAAAACAATAAGAATATTGATAGAATTCAGATCATTGTTTCAGACAAAAAGAAAACGTGTTTTCTTTGGTTCTTGAGAGGACTTTCGTGAACTTATCAAGTTAATCTTGTGACGTTCATTAATCTGACTTATCACTTTGATTCTTAGGATTTCTTAAGATTCTTGGTGTGGTGTCTTAATCAAGTTGTAGCTTTGGTTCTTATCTTGCTAGGTAATGGGTCAAGGTTCCACCCTCCGAAATATTTTCTTTGTAGATCTTGGAGTTCCATTCCATACATTGGTACCAGGTTTCATCATGTGTTGGTGAGGTTCATATCAATTGTTTCTTGCCTTTGTCATGAATTCATCTGTCTCTACTATGAAATTATCTGTCTTGGCCATGAACTTATTTAACTTGTTTATGGTATTGGCCAATTGAGCTAAAGCAACCTTCAAATCTGTCTTCTTTCTGAATGGATTTTCGACTTGACATTCTTCGCTAGGATGGTTGCCTTGATAAAATTGACATCAAATTTGAGGAATCTGAACAACATTTACCCCAAATTAATAATCACTTATATTTTGCTGATTTCCCCATGAGAAGTCAGTATTATTACACCATTCAGAATTGTATGTGTTGAAATAAGGATTATAGAGGTGTTATGGATTTTTCAAATGCAAGTGTACGTATCTCTAATAAGTAATAAAGTGTGAGTAAGAGATCATTCCCACAAAGACTAAGAATACCAAGTACCAAATTAATTTAACTCTAAATTTTGTTTGAACAATCAAGCAATGGTAATAAGTGAAGAAAGAAATCTAACTAATGAAAATCAATAAGAGCAATGTTCTAACAAGTGGAGAATCAATGATTAAGACATCTAGGGTTTTTGAGTTCAACAGTTCAATCCTATTCAATTTCACCCAATGTAATCAATGAATGTTTACTCCTATGTTGATAACAAATTTCTCTATTGTAATTATTATTCTTTCTTAAGTCATAATAATCTATCTTAGTTAGCAAATTTCCTACATCTCTATGAAAATTTTGAACTAACCGAGATGCATTAAGATTGGATCACAATTCATGAGGAAACGGATGACATGTTTTCTTAAGTATTAAACTCAGATGTTGGATAACTTAAAATTACGTGCCCTTGGTTACACTAGGAGCAGTTTAGATCACACTAGGAGTGAGTCAAGGCCAATAATCAACTATCTAATGTATTGATAAGCTAGCGATGGGCTACACTTAATTGGTATTTTAATGGATCACCTAAACAATTTTTGGTTAGACCATTCAAATTTAAAAATGCAATTAATGCCTCCAAAAATACCTTGCTTAAATTCCAGTGGAGCCAAAGTCCCGCTACACTACTATGGTTCCACCATGCTAGGAGGTGCTCTACCATGCCAAGAGGTGCTCTACCATGCCATTATGACTCCACCACACCAGGAGGTGCTCTCCCACGCCATTATGGCTCCACCACACCAGGAGGTGCTCTACCAACCCCCCATGGCTCCACCATGCTAGGAGGTGCTTTGCCATGCCACCAAGGCTCCACCACGCTAGGAAGGGCTCCACCATGCCACCAAAGGTCCACCATGCTAGGAGGTGATCTACTACACCACAATGACTCCACCATGCCGGGAGGTGCTCTGTCATGCGAGTTGTGCTCTACTACTCCACCAAGACTCCACCACACTAGTTGTGCTCTACAATGCCAGGATTCGCCACACTAGCTGTACTCTACAATGCCAGATTCTACTATGCCACTAAGGCTTAGCCATCCTACCAAGGCTTTGCTATGCTAATTATGCTCTGGAACGTTAGGTTTTGCCATGCTAGCTATGCTTTGCAACACCAGGCTCTGTCACGCTACTAAGGCTCTGTCATGCCACTAAGGCTCTGCCACACCAGCTGTGCTTTGCAACTCCAGGCTCCTCTACACCAATAAGGTTCCACTACGCTAGGAGGTGCCCTGCCACGCCACTAAGCAGGTTCCACCACACTAGCTGTGGTTTGCAATGCTAGGCTCTGCCATGCTAGTTGCATTCTAGTGGCTATAAAAGGCTTAGTTTTTGAGAAGAAGGGATAGATATCTTTTTCTGAGAGAGGTGATGCTACTTCTACTAGAGTTCATCTTATTCCAAGGCCAGACCCTGCCGGGACGTTCTTACGAGACAGACTCTATTCAGACATTTTCTCTTTTTGAAAATAGACTCCTTTCTTCCTCCATCTTGAAGTTTCTTTTTGCACAATAGTGAAGGAACATGGAATTTATTTTGTTTTATTTTCTTTTATTTTGAGGCAAGTGCCTCGTTGTTCTAAAATCATCATAGTCATCTGATCTAGCCTTGGAGAAAACTCCATCATTGTACACAACAGTTTCTTCTGCTTGTGATGTGGTGGGTTTACTACTTGAAGGAAGGTAACCATTAGAGCTCTGTGGTCTCTTAAATGAGAAGTATTGGACCATCATAAAATCTATCTCTTTGAGTTTCATACTTCTACAAACATTAATAAAAATAAGAAAAATGAACTCCATTGATGGGTTCCATGCCAAATATTGAACAAGAGGGGCTTCCATTAATGATAGACTTTTGACTTGAGTAAAAATGGAGAAGATGACCACTCTTAGTGAACTCCTTATTTTTACTATTCTTTTGATCATAAGATCAAATTTCCCATTGTAGAGTTGAAACCTAAGTGGGTCCCACATGGAGGTGGGGCCCATGGATCATGGAAATAATGGCATAGGCCCCACATATCATTTTACATTGTCCAAATAAAAACTTAGGGATAACTACTAGTGATAACTATGATTAGGCTTAATTTCAGTTATTTAAGTCAATCCACACTATCCAAGTTGTTAAACCCTTTCAATCCATGCAAATTCATCATTTGTAACATGGATCTACGATCTCTTATAGGTTAAATAGTAGAGATCGCCTACTTTTGGTTTTCCACGGGATATTGAAAAACACCATTCATCTAGTCATTTAACAGTCTAAGTCTAGGATTGAGTCATTAAGTCATGACTTACCGAGTCAAACCTTAGCAAAACCCCTTCAGTGAGCTAAATTTAGTCATCCTAGTCTTACTCTTCCTAAGCTTCTCATAAGTAATTGAGAGAGCCGAGTTAACTTGGCCAACTTTTCTTAAGCTTCTTATAGGCAATGTAAGAAAGCCAAATCAAACCTAGGTCACCTATTTTCTTCTGGTCTCTTTCAGGTCTAAACACAATAAAGATCACTCGGTTCTGAGTCCTTCTAAGATATATCAAGTGGGTCACAAACTACTTATTGTCTCTATGGTTTCTTACAATCTAAATAATAGAAATCACTCAGTCTTGATTTCATATGGTATAGACCAATTAAATCAAAACACCCATTCTTTAGGTTGAACCAGTGTCTAGCAACCCAGTCTAGAGCCGTGTTATCCTCTTTGCCCATTGGCTTGAGGCGATCTCCTAAATATCAAGTCATTACAATGTGCTTGCTAATTCCAAAGATAATACATTTATTTAAGAGAGTGTGTTTTATTTTTGGGTCTCTAAGATACATTATGTTTTTTCTTTTAATCAAGGCTTTTCCCCCATTATGGAGATGTAATTAGGATCACTTGTGATCTGGGATGTGAATATATAATTTTCTAATGTACACAACAAGTGTAATCTATTGAGGATGATCAATAAAATAAAATAGAAATTGTTTGATTCATTCCAAAATGATGAATCTTTTTATATATTTTTATTTTTTTCCTTTCTTTTTTTGTACTTGTTACAAAAGTGGTAAACCCGGCGTGAAACATCTCACCCTTTATCTTTAAGAAAAGATAATACTAATGCATCTTAGAGATTAATCAAAATTTGAAGAGGGTTACTTGTGAAATTTTATGTAATATATAAGGGATAATTAAGAAAGGCATTAATCATATCCAATTAGGGGAAAAATCATTGCGAAATGGGCTGATATGTATGCATGGACATGCATAGCTGAAACATCATAAGCAAGAGCACTTAAGGTGCTCCACCATCTCCCCGAACGCCCATTTTTCATCCCCTCTCTTATTCCATATGGCTAGCCCCTTCTCCTCTCATTCCATGCCCACATTCCTTCATGATTTCAAGCTAGAAATCATGCCAACAAATCCAAATCCCATCCCCACATCCTTAGCAACCCAAATCATCAAGTTTGGATGAATTTAAGGAGGAAACAGGTTGTTTAGCTCGTTTGGTGGTTGATTGCATTGCATCTTTGAAGATAAAGGTGGTTTTCAATGTGTAGAGGAAGGTAATGCTATTTCCTCAAATCAATTTTATTTTATCATTTGCTAGGTTGGTGTTTTGTTCATGGGGGTGGTTGGAAAATGCATGGTTTTGATGGGGAAGATGATTAAATGTGATTGGTAATCTATGTATTATAGTTTAGATGTGATTTGGACATTATATAGTTTCCCACGAAAATGGACAGCCATGTGGCTTGAGCGTGAGCATGGTTTGGGCATGAATGGGTTGTGTGTGATATGTGGAATGTATTTAATGATTAATTAGTGAGTTAGTGATGAATTTAGAGTGTTAAGTATGCTAAAAGGGGAGTAATTGTAGTGGGAGTTATGTATGTAAGTCATGCATGTTAACTTTTTGAAAAAATGCATCAATGAAAACTTGTTTGAGATGGAATGATGAATGGCTAGTTTAAAATCTAATTTTAATGATTTAATTATTTTTTATGATGATAATTTGGTGTTAAATTCATTAATTATTGACTATATGCAATTGGAGAATGATAAACCATGATAGATGTTGCTAAAATTTTGAAGTAATGCAATTTATATGACCTATTTGATGAAATGCATGAATGAATAAAATGGGTAGTAATAAGAATGCTTTGGAGTAGAAACTCACATTTGAAATTGCCTCAAAAGTGTCCCAAATTGGACAACTTTGTAAACAAATTTTTATAGGTTAATATGATGTTTATTTATCTTAAATTAATGCATGAAAGAGGCACTAATATGAGGTATCAAATACATGAGATATGTGATTAAGAATTAATTAAAGAGGCATGTAAGTGAGATAGCTTTGTGATTAATATTAAAGTGTGGCTATACATTAGAAGGGACTAATGGATAGTTAATATGTACACCACTTGTTTGATGAAATGTCCTAATAGAAAACTATATGCAAATTGAATGTTTATGCTTGTACGACTCATGGGGCAATAATGTGGAACCCAAGCAACTGAATTGGGGGCGGAGTTGAAGGTTTATGGAAGTGTGGTTCCTTGAGGTAAGTAGACTCCTTTTCTGTTTGAATGGATGCATGGATGAGGATAACAAATATCCCATGTTTTGAATCCGAGCATGTATGGATAGATGGGGATAGTGGATATCCCATGGGTGTTTATTGACTTAGGTATGTATGTGTGGAATAGTGGGGATAGTGTTATCCCATGATTATGTATTGAAGAATATGTTGTTAGTGTGAATGTATGATTTTGATGACAAACAAAACTTGTTTAAGTAAAGTACTAATGAATATCTGTCAAGAGCTTAGCATTTAAAAATAAGTTGTAGAAGGATAAGATCTTATGGTTAAAGAGTGCACATAAATTCAGAAAATAAATAGAAGAATCAGAATATTTTCCAAGATGTTAATCTGTCTGATTGAATAGATAGATAGCTCGGATAAATACAAAGCTAAAGACAAAGTAGAATTAAACTCGAATAGATGTAGATGTTAAGACAAAGCTGAAGAGACAAGCCATTTGTCTGTCCAAGACTCGTTCGACAAGCACTTTACAATCGTCTCAGACAAAGCCAAAGACAAAGTGGAACTAACGAAGGGTCCATCCATCACCTATAGTTTATCCCGGATAGATAAGGAACAAGGAATTCATTTGACCAAGGAAAGCTAAAGACCAATAGAACTTTGCCTGAGAAAATGAGAGACTGTCTTTGTCCGCACTAACCAGATTCGTTCGACACTTACCTCGGACAAATTAGAAGACGAAGAGACTTTGTCTGATGAACTACTGGAAAGATGATTCATTTGCACTAACCAGATTCATCTATAACTCATCTCGGACAAACTAAAAGATGAAGAGACTTTGACCAATGGATAACTAGAAGGAACGATTTATCTTAGATTAGTTTCAAAAGAAAGCATTAAAGCCCTAGATGAATTGGATCATTCAACTTCGTCAATCATTAATATGTTTCTTTTCTTATTGATGAAAATGTCAGGTGTGCAATAACCTCTCATCTGTATGTTTCCTGAAGCGTGAATTCATATTCTTCAAGGTTGGCATAGCAGGAATTCTAGCTAACCAGAATTTAATGGAAAACAAAATTCAAACGAAGCTCAACAAAATAGTCTTCTACCATTAATGGAGGTCACCTACCACCAACGACTGGAATTAAAGGTTGTTATAAATGCAACAATGGTGAAGTAATGAAGAAGAAGAATGAATGAGTGAGCAATCAATTTCTTCTTCTTGAGAGAAATCACTGAGTTAAAATCTTCTACATTTAAGAGACTTGAACCTTGCATTTAAACCTTCCTCAACATCCATTGAAGGCTTCCAACTATCATTGGGAAGAGCATTTATTATTGCATTCAAGTTTCAAATTTCTTCTCTTGTGCTTTCTGTGAAGTATTTGTTTAAGTGCTTTAAATTTCTATATTCAATATTATAACTACCTTAAGCTGAGAGTTGAGACCAGACTTAAGAAGAGTTGTGATTTTCTGAGTGCAGATAAGAGCTAACTTGTTTACGCTCCCTAAAGCTAGAATCTAGAAGTGTGTTAGGAACACTTATTTATGCTCCCCAGAGCTGAAATCCAAACGAGTGTTTAGAACACTTTTTTATGCCCTCTAGAGCTAGAATTTAGAAAAGTATTGGGAACACTTGTTTATGCCCCCTAGAGCTGGAATCTAGAAGAGTGTAGGGTGTACTAATTGTATTTTTGCTATTGAAGATAGTAGAACTTAAGACACTAAGAGGAGAGTATTCTTTGAAGAGTGAAGTAGAGTATCAACTCGAACCACTATAAAAATCTCTGTTTCTTACTCATGTGTGCATTGTTGAGTGATTGGATTATTTGTTAGAGGAAAATTTAATTCTAAAGGGGTTTAGCAAAATTTTTAAGTACCCAATTCATCCCTCCTCTCTTGGGTATTTGCCTAAGCTTCAGGACCAACATATATATTGCACTATGTGAATGTATGATGTTAATGGGATACAAAATATTCTATGATTACATTAATATGTATTTTGTTGTGTATGGGTAGTTTGAAAGGGGATAGTGTATATTCCCTGATTCTTGTTAGATATGTATGGATAAATGTATGGGTTTAAGGGGGATAAACATTATCCCATCATTGTATATATAAATTGATATTGATGATAATACTTAAATGCTTAGATGGATGAGATGAGAGTATCCTATGTCTTTGTGTATAATGAGTATTATTCTTATGCATGGATGTCTAGGTGAAGCGGATAATAATAGCCCATGCTTGTGTTAAATAAAGGCATTGATTGAGATAGGAACTATCCCAATTATATATATGTGAGCGTGTGAATGATTAGGGATTGTGAATATCCTAGAAGTCTTGTTTGTGTTATGATGTGCTAAGTGTAGCCTAGTTTGTATATGAGGTGCTTGAATTGCACAATTATGATGTGTGTGACCCATTTATGATTTTGAATGCCTAAATGGCTTAGGAAATTATTTCAAAATGATGAGGAGTTGGGCCTCATAGAGTAATTGCAGTATCATGTTCTATTCATGTTATGGTTTATAATATGTTGTATCTGATTGATTATTATTTTCTATCATGCCTGCCTACTTATGGAGTTTGCTCGAACTCACGTCTTCTTATTTTAATTCTTTTAACTAACAAGTTAGGTAAAGAATCCTAACTGTAGGCTGGTACTGATGATCAAGATTGAAAATGCCATCCTTTTAGTATAATGATTTGGAATTGTGATTTTATAATGTATTTATATAATTGTATTTAAAATATTCCAAATGATGTAAACAAGAACATTGGCATGTCATAGTCATTTAACTATGCTATTATGGATGGATTTGTATTAATCCAGTGAGGTGTATTGCCATCATGATTCAATTTTGGTCTTGGGCATGTAGCTGTGAGTATGGGTGAGTTGAGTGTGTGTTTTATGGTTTATATTAATCTTTTTATAGTTATTGAGATTATCATTTTATAAAATAAATAATTGCATAGGTGAGATGCCTTATATTTCAAGGGAGACTGTCGAATTTTTGGCAGAAGATTTTCTGTTAAAAATGGCAAATTACAAGGTAATGGTAAAATGCATAGGCCCTAGGGCGAGGCGTTATAATCATTGCCCTAGAATAAAAAAGTTTAGCTGATAATCGAACTAAAAGAAATAAAAAATATTATCTTGAACATGATTAAAAAATGAAAAGAATTGATGTCTCCAAGTAGCACTCCCTTCTCTTCATTGCAATCTCACTTCCAAATCTTCTCTTTTGCATCAAATATCTTCTCTCCTTGCTAGCCCACGTTCTCCCCAAAGTGCCCCTAAAGTTGCTGCCTATTTCCTCCCCCTTGTTTTAGAACTCAAATCCTCTTTACATAACCCAATTTAAGGTTAGGTAGCTCCTCTATATGTATTAGAATTGTGGCCTTGCACAAAAAATATTAGATTTCTAAAATATCAACTATCCGCATGCCCAACTGTTCACCGGAGCAATGTTCCGTATTTTTGGCATAATTTTCTCATCCGATAACGAAATCATATGATTCTTGATGCGTTGGATAGATAATTTAATGGGACGTAACCTTTTTTAAACTTCTTCAAATTGGCCTATATCTGTGCCAAAAATTTCCTTGAACTGCCACTGGAATATTGTAATTACTTGCGCATGAATTACAATTGGATTTTGTGCAAGAATTTCTCTCAAGCTGTTTGCGCAAACTTGATAATTCAAAGAAAACTTGCACACAATAATTTGCATAATAATATGCACATTTTAGATGAGATATACTTGTGAAAGTAAAATAACTTGTAAAACCCATGCGCATGAAATTTTCAATGTGACTTGCGTATGGATTGTATTTGAATTTATGAATGGTCTTTTGCAATATGATTTGCACAATTTTTCCTCCATGTAATTAATGCATGAAATCTTAATTAATCTGCACATCATTTGTTTAAAAGGTTTCTCAATTGATTTGGGAAAGTTCTTTCTTAGACGTCCATGTGTAGCTAAGGTTTTGCAACAATCTTCTTCATGTCCACACTTGCACCAATTTGTCCACTTCATAATCAATTGCATAAATCCACTTTATCATCATTATTAATGCTTGATCAATGGCTAAGATTCCTGCTCCCATAATAGTGTATGTCCTTATGAAGATTTTTGCTCTTAAGTACCATCTTTTAGCCCAAATTGACCTCAATTCCACCAAATTGACCTATAACACAAATAAATTCATTAAGTGCAATCAAATGTGGTTATAAATCAATTGAATCATATCAATTAATTTTCCTTCATGTAATTACTACATGAAATCTTGATTAAACTGAGCATCATCTATTAAAAAAGTTTTTTGATTGGTTTGGGAAAATTCTTTCTTGGATATTCATGTGTAGCTAAGGTTTTGCAACAATCTTCTTAATGACCACACTTGCACCAATCTGTCCACTTCATAGTTAGCTGCATAAATCCACTTTATCATCATGATTAATGTTTGATCAATGGCTAGGATTCATGCTCCCACAATGGTGTATGTCTCCATGATGATTTTTGCTTCAAATAGCATCTTTTGGCCCAAATTGACCTCAATTCCACCAAATTGACCTATAACACAAATAAATTCATTAAGTGCATTATTTAATCAAATGTGGTTATAAATTAATTGAATCATATTAATTAATTTTCCTCCATGTAATTACCACATGAATCTTGATTAAGCTATGCATCGTCAATTTAAAAAGTTTTCTAATTGATTGGGAAAGTTCTTTCTTGGACGTCCATGTGTAGCTAAGGTTTTGCAACAATCTTCTTCATGTCCACTTCATAATCAGCTACAAAAATCCAATTTATCATCATGATTAATGCTTGATCAATGGCTAGGATTTATGTTCCCACAATGGTGTATGTCCCCATGAAGATTTCTGCTCCGAAATACCATCTTTTAGCCCAAATTGACCTCAATTCCACCAAATTGACCTATAAAATAAATAAATTCATTAAGTGCATTATTTAATCAAATATGTTTATAAATCAATTAAATCATATCGTAAGGATCAAAACATGTAAGTTTAGGTATCTAAAATATAGCAAATTTATGAGCTTATTAAGAGGTCTATCCAATTTTCTAGAATGGAAATCCTCTTTGTAATGATTCACAATGGAATCCACAGAGGAAATTTTAATGACAATAGAGGTTTGTCAAATTCTCTGTTAATAGCTACTTTCAATAGAGGAAATGGTAATTGAAATCATAGATGTCTTCGGGGTCTCTCCCTCATCGATAGAGGAGATGGAGGATGTCTATCATTAAAATGAAAGTTCTTTATTTGATTTCAAAAAGACTAATTCAATGACCATTTTCTCTACGGTCTAATTTTAAATTGTCACAAATTTCTCTAAAGCTTATAAATACAGAGTCCATTCAAGAGATAAAGTAATAAGAGAACTTACATTGTGCATTTACAAGAAAGAAAAGTTTTTCTTCGAAGTGCTATCACACCGCTGCACTTAAACTCCCTTCAATTTTCAAGCTACATCATTACTCACATTAAAGGAGCTTGAAGCACAAGTTCTTCACTAAGAAATCTTTTGCATTACTCATTTTATATTGTGTATATTTCATCCTTCTAAGAGGCAAAATTTTTATATAAATTACTTGCAATTTTTCTTTAGTGGAGTTTCGATTCTGCAAGTTGAAATACTTGTAGTGAGATTTTGGTGTAAGAGTTCATTGGTGTGCTTGGAGACACCAACTACATTTAGGAGATTATTTTCTAGTGAAACCTAATATAGAGAATTGTCTTAGAGAGTGCAACGAGAACCCATCTCGGACCAAACCACTATACAAAGGATAGATGACGATGATAGAGGTCATTGTTATAAAGTCAAAAATTCAAAAGGTGTTTTAACGACTAGTTTTTAATAATCTTCTTCCAAACTGTCAAGAACTCCTCCTTGACATATAAATACAAATTCCATTAAAGAAAAGGGTGTTTCTTGAGGGTTCCGTGTACTAAAATTGGTGCATTCATACGAGGCCCTAAAGCTTCCCAAGTGCATTCACTCCAATAGTGCCTTAATGTTCAATGAGCTTCAATCTTCATCAAATACGATACTAGAGGAGTATGAAGCACTTTGATTTCATTAAGTAATCTTTACCCTTGAGCTTTTAATGTGTATATCTCAATCTATGAAGAGACATTACTTTATACATTTTCTTTATTTAGGTCTTGGGTTTTCCAATACTAAGTAAGGGGATCCTTGTAGTAGTGTTATTATGTAAAGAGTTTCCTGGTGAGCTTGGAAAAATAAGGTGATGTAAAGTTCTTAGAAATCTTGGTAAAACTAAGGGAGGTTTGATTCCATAAGTGGATGGTGAAACCTAAGGTTAAGGATACCTTAGAGAATAGAGTAGGTGCTAAGTTGGCCTGAACTACAATAATTCATTATATGCTTTACTATCTTATATGCTTGTGTACTTACATTACTACCCACTTTCTATACTTGAAAATCTATTTAATTTCTAATCTTTCTTGGTTTCATGCTTTGCCATACCCCTTGTTTTTGACCAATGATTTGGTATCAACCCTGACTCAACATGATGGAAAATAAGGAGAAATAGCTAGTCAGTAGCACAGTCAAACTACTTCTACTCCTCTTCATGTTCAATAAGTTAACGGTAGTAAATCTATAAGAGTAACATGATGAGTAAATATAAGAGAGAAAGTTAAAAATCCCTATGCTAAACTTAGGTCAAATAAATGTTATGGATATAGTGGAATAGGACACATATCAAATGTGTGACTGGGTCAGAAGTCAGTGCACCTTATAGAAAAAATTAATGATGTTTATCAACCTATCTATCTCACTAAGCACAGTTATGATAATGAGGGTGAAGAATGGGATGTCATGTAGGTGTAATGCTCTAATTTGCAATTAACTAAGATTATCATATTTTGATGATCAACAAAAATAGAGGTTTGTAATTCTAGTATAGAGGTTTGTAGTTTGAGTGATGGCTACAGAGGTCTGTAGAGTGGTCTATAGTTCCATTGACCTCTATAGAGGTCTGTAGGTTTCCTCTGGTCAAAATTGATTTCCTTTGTTCAATAAAAAATACTTTAGAGTTTTCTACAAAGGTCTTCCAACACCTTTGTACATTTCTTTTGAAAGGGATTCTTATGAAAACATATCTTGCATGAATCAATGAGTGAAGCTATCATAAATAAGATTATTATATAGGAGCAAATAAAAAACATGAGAACTAATGGCATAAATGTTATAAAGGCTAATGAAACTTGAAAGTGTAGAAAAATTGTAAGTTTAGATTACATCCAAATTGCTAGACGCCTATGGGATTCTAGCAAGACACCTTAAGTCACTGGACTTTGGTAGCCGAATGGAAGTCATTTGCCAATATTACTTAGGATATTCTAGCAAATTACCCTTAGACAAAAGTCCCATCCATGTCACTTGTGTAAATTGCTTGAGAAGCACAACTAAATGCCCCAACTACATAAAATTTGCTTGCCACTTACCAACAACATGGCTTGAAGGGTTTTAAGAAGAATGACTATAGCCTCTATTGGAGTTGCCTGCCAATCTGCCTACAGATGGTGGCCGAATATAGCAGCCACCTGCCATGCAGATATAATTGGAATTATACAGATCCATTCACAATATAATAACATTTTCTCACTAGGACATGCCAATATCTCTCATTTTACATCATTGAATTATAAACACAAGTTTACAAATACACTAAGAAGTTACAATCTCAATTCATCATAACACAAAAAATTCTTCAAATCTTGCTTACACACCCCAACCCCTTAGACAAAAGTCCCATCCATGTCACTTGTGTAAATTGCTTGAGAAGCACAACTAAATGCCCCAACTACATAAAATTTGCTTGCCACTTACCAACAACATGGCTTGAAGGGTTTTAAGAAGAATGACTATAGCCTCTATTGGAGTTGCCTGCCAATCTGCCTACAGATGGTGGCCGAATATAGCAGCCACCTGCCATGCAGATATAATTGGAATTATACAGATCCATTCACAATATAATAACATTTTCTCACTAGGACATGCCAATATCTCTCATTTTACATCATTGAATTATAAACACAAGTTTACAAATACACTACGAAGTTACAATCTCAATTCATCATAACACAAAAAATTCTTCAAATCTTGCTTACACACCCCAACCCACAGTTGGGCTCCATTACTTGACCTGTCAACTAAAAAAATAAGAATAAGGCGTGATTTCAAGCGAACTCAGTAAGTAGGTTGAATAGAAAACAATGATCAATTTACAACAACATGATTTACACAATAATGCAATTAATACCTGATAGTGCAATCATACCATAAGGCCTAACATAATGTTTTACACTATTCTGTCATGATTATATATCACAAATCAAACCTAATATATAAATTATAAGCCACTCTGGGCACCTCCTACCATAACAGTGTCATGCAAGCACTTTACCTCATAACTGTGCCATTCGGGCACAACATAGCATAACTATGTCATGCATGCATAAAACATATCATTCATATCAATGTCACCCTAGCATCACATTGTATACCAACATAATTATTACAGAAAAAGCAACTTGGCTATCATAACTATATAATTTCAAGGAATACTCCCCATTCCATTAATATAGACATTTACAATTATAGTATGCATCAGTACAATCATGAGATATTTCTTATCCCATAAATTCATACATTTATATTATTAGAACTGATGATAATGCAAAATGTCATATTTTATTTTCTTAATACTTAGCATTTTATACTTATGTAACTCCTATATGCACTCATTATTTTTATATTTTGATTTAGGAGATAATTGGAGTGGTTAAGTGCAAAAAGAAATCAATTGAAGGATTTTGGACAACTTCAGCATTACTCTGTATTTAGGCATAACTCTCTCATCCAACCTTCGATTAAGATGATTAAAGATTTTATGGAAACACAAGAAAAATTCCTACAACTTTCATGTTTGGAGTTTTGAGAGATAAAGACTACATCAAGGATAACTAAGCGGAGAAAGTATTAAACATGTCAAAAAGAAGCTGAAGATTACACATGGTATTACTTGTGTACCAATTTTGCTATATTTAGAGGATCATTTGAAAAATATTATGGACATCAAAGTTGTATATATCAACGTTATGTGTCCAATACAAGAAGAATCATTAGATTCAATTTGAAATGAGGAAGTTATGGTCATAACAGTGAACACATATTTGATGGACAATAAACTAGAGCTGTCGACGCCCATGTTTACTCAACCTGCCCTGCCTGTCTAGCAAAGTGGCACCGGTAGCACCAGTTACATCTACCATCTTTTAAATTGCATTTTAGTTATGCAAATTTCTTATTTTTAAGCTATTTTGGAAAGTTTTTAGGCAAATTTTCTTCCTAGCACTCTAAGGTTCTTTTGCTAGGGTTTGGAGAGGACTTCTTGGCAACTTTCAACAAAGAATTTTCTCTCTTCTTTCTTTTATTTTATTTTGTTTGTGATTTCATAACCCTACATGAATAAAATTTTATTTTTGGTTTAAGAAGATAGAAGCCTTAGAATCTATATACTGTGAGATCTAATTTATTTTAATTGTTCAATTTATACTTTGAATATTGAATGTTCTTCTTTATTCATGATTATGATTGTTATTCTTAATAGCTAGGAGGCCTACTAGTTTATTATTCATTGTAATTTATTGCTAGATTAGATATCAAATCCATAATCATTTAATCTCTCTAAATTATGAAGCAACTAGGGTTTAATAATTTGCTATTGTTGCAATTATTAAATCTTAGGAAGAATATTTAACTAAATTAAATACAACAACTGGTGCTTGTGTCGTTTAGCTTCACCAATCTCTACAAATTTTAAGGCTACTATTAGATTAAACCTTTAGCATTGATCTTGGGTTGTTTATTAGTTAGGGTTAATTAGAATGCTGGTTTCTAATTAACTATGTTGAAGGAGAGATAGAAAAAATAATTTCAATGGTGAATATTCAAAGTATGATTTATACTTGCATTAATGATCAGTTATGAGATCTGATGGTGGACATTGACTTGAACTAAGGTTTTCTTCTCTGATAGATTTCTTTTATAACACTTTCTTCATTATATTCAAAACCCCCCTTTCTTGTTCATATCGCATAAAACTAAGCTAGATACTCCTCGTGGGATTGACCCTTATTTACACTACTGTTGGATCGCTGAAAATCGATCATATCAGGCACAGTAAATGATGAGGAAGAAATAAATGCAAATGGAATGACATGACCGAAATTGGTCACCTTCGGAAAATACCAAAGGATTTTTCCATTATTATTAATTT
>JAYJMB010000824.1:0-17513 GCA_036873735.1 Pouteria campechiana | reverse complement strand
TCCAATTTTCTGTAGAAATTAGGTCAAAAAAAATATTTCAAAGTAACCCACCCTGGAGGTGGAAAAATTATGGTATAATCATGTAGATTTATAGTTTAAAATGGAGTAACGACCCCAGGAGGGTGGGGCGTTACACATTCCAGCTAATGAGAATTAATTAGAAGACGACAATTTCAAAAGAGCTAATCTAAATGGTCTTCTACAATTAATGGATGTCACCTACCACCAACTGCTGGAATTCAAAGCATATATAAATTAAGTAAAGCTAGATGAAAGAAATGACTTAAGAGAAGAAGAAAAAGTGATTGCTTATTCTTTCCTGAGCTACAACCTTCAATCCTCTTTTAAACAAGCTAAGAGCATTCATACTTAATCATTTTGCATAATTTCTGAAAGGCCTCCAACTATCTTCTGGGAAGATCATTTACTTCCGTATTTAAAGATCAAATTTCCTCTTCTAAGCTTACAATGAGATATTTGTAAAGTGTGCTTAAACTTTCACATCCTTATATCTTTGTAATTGTCTTAAGCTAGTAAGTGTTGACCAGGCTCAGGAAGAGTTGTGACTATATGAGTGAAGACAAGAACTACCTTATTTATATCCCCTAGAGTTGGAATCTAGAAGAGTGCTAGGAGCACTGTTTACCCCCCCTAGAGCTGGAATCTAAAAGAGTGTTGGGAACACTATTTATGCCCCTTAGAGATGGAATCTAGAAGAGTGCTAGGAGCACTGTGTTTAAGCCCCTTAAAGCTAATCTAGAAGAGTACTAGAAGCATTATTGTATTTTTGCTATAGTGAGATAGTAGAACTCAAGATACTAAGAGGAAAGTGTGCGTGGAAGAGTAGAGTAGGGATGGTTGCCCGAACCACTATAAAAATCCTCGTGTCTTATTTATTTGTATAGTTACTGTTTGATTGCATTATTTGCTAGAGGAACATTATATTTCAAAGGGGTCTAGTAAAAGTTTTAAATTCCCAATTCACTCCTCCCCTTTGGGTATTTGCCTATCTTTAAGGACCAACAATAATGAGAAAGTTGATATGGTCTCTCGCCAAACTCTCATGGATAGGCTGGGCACAGTTGTTCAGGAGGATCTCCAATCTAAAGGCCTAAGTACGTGAGATGCCAGTACTTGAAGATTGGGCTAAGTGGAATATCTGGGTCAATGAAGCTTTCCTGAGACATATTGACCCAAAGAAAAAATAAGTCTTGTCCTTGATGTTTTATCTTTTTATCATTATCTATCCATCATTCACCCCACAATCACTATCTCAACCCCTTATGCTTAATCCCAGCCCTTTAGCTTGCAAAAGATAAGAGACTAGTCATTGCTCCTCATTTATTATGTGACATCTACTATGGGCTTGGTGAGATGGTTATTCACCCTTCTGGACTGGTTATGTGCATGACTTACTTCCCAATTCATTTCTTAATGGCTTGGTTGGGACTCTACTTCCCTTGAATTTGTAGGGTAGGATTGCCAACTTAGTTTTCCAGTAAAGGTTTCTTGTTTGGAAAGTTTATGAATGTGCCTTTAGAAATGTAAAATTTGATAAAGTGATTCATCGACTATTGAAGTTGCACAAGTTTTCCTAAAGATGTTTTTGTTTGCCCTTATCAATAGCCTTATAGGATTAGAGGTATAAATGAAATCTTTAGAAGAACCGATGAGTTCATTCTTTCCTTGCAAGCTTGTTTGCTTCTTCTTTTGGGTGGCTCCAGGTTTTAGATAGAGCCATATTTCCTATATCAATTTATAAGGCAGTTTGGTTATGATTAGGACATACCGGGGAGTATTATGTCTATATCATAGGAAGAGCATGAAACAGGTTTAGGCCCGACCTATTGTTATCCACTATCATTTCTTTTCATAGCTACATTCAGCAACTATGATGTCTTCTTACCTGGTCCAACACAAAGTGTTTGTATAACCAAGAACTATGCTTAGTGGTATAGTAGTACCAAAGGGAAAAATAGTAGGGAGTTGCCTCTAAATTGTGGCCATACTATTTACTGTCCACTTATATCCTCTTTTGAGCTTGATATGAATATGGGGCTCTTCCTCTACATGCAACGGGCCATGGATTTTGAGAGAATAGCCACTTTTCCACAACAAGTTCTATGGATGGATAATTATTGTCCCCATCAAAATGTTTATTTTACTGACTATAATCACGTTGGGTAGCACGATTATGGTGAGCACATACACCACACATGCAAAGACATCAAAGTAGAGTTGGTGATCTCTCAGTCGACCACTTATGTTTCTCAAGCTTATGTCAAGCAAACTATGGCAATCACTATGGTTTCTTTCTTCTTTTTGTTTGGTCCACAAATCTCTTTGCATATTTAATTTGATTCATTATTTTGTGTCTTCCAGGCATGTCTCTCTCAAGGAAGAAGTTCACTAAAGTAGAAGCCAATGCACAAGCTAGATTCACACAATATTTGTTGGATAGAACTCCTATACAACTCCATGGTAAAGCTCCTTAGGCTTTAGTTCCCTTGAGAACTCCTACTTGTCAAAAGAGGGACAGTCCTTCCAGCAGTAAAGTCGTAAAGCAAAGTAAGAAGGTAGATAAGCTCATAATTATAATATTTTTATACCTGAATTCACATGTTTTGGATCCTCTTTTGATGTATTTTTTGTGATTTGAGTAGATATTGTACTTAATAGCATTTGTTAATATTTTAAACATTAAAACTATAAAAAGAAGCTGAAGATTACAAAAAGTGTCACTTTGCAAAAAGTGTCACTTTGAAGCAATTCATGGCACATATGGAGGCTATCTCAAGAAATGTGTTCAACATGAAAGTTTTATCCCTTATCCTTATCTTTCAAACTAATTAAGAATAACATGATTCTAAGTTTATATGTGAAAGTTATAGTCAAAACACTGCAACTATCTCTAGAGCTTCAGACATGCTAAAGTAATAACTTTAGACATACATTAAAAGGGGCCACTTTAAGTCAATTCATGGCACATATAAAGGCTAATTCAGAAAAATTATTCAACATAAGTTATAGCTCTTTGAATTATCTATTCAATGCATCATGAATCACATGATTCTGAGTTTGTACAAAAAATTTATGATTAAAACACTGAAACAACTCTAGAGCTTTTGACATGCTAAAATAATAATTTCAGACGCACGAATGCGAGTGCAATTCTGCTACTTCAAATGTGTTAAAGTAAGCTTTAGATGGCACTAATATGCTTCAAATGTGCAAAGAAGGATTTCAAACCTGCTAAAGGCATCTCAATTAATGCAGAATAGCTTTCTATGTGCCAAAATAATAACTTCAGACCTTAGGAAACAGACGTTGAACTCTTTAGCTCAACCTTCAGATGCTCTAAAGTGCATCTTTAGATGTGCTAAAGCTACGCAACAAAAGAAAAATGTTGAAATCTATAATTTGGAATTTAAAAGCACATTTAGCACCTCTAAAGGCTTTTAGAGGAGTGTTCAAAGGCAAAAATCAAACTTCGGAAGTTCATTTCAGAAGGCAATTTCAAAAATCAACAATGTAGATTAGCATGATTTTGGAGGTTGGGTACCACAACATCCACGATTTGTAGCTAATTGAGTTATATTTGGAAGCTGATTTTTGTAGATTTGTTGCAATCTAAGATGTGCAATTGTGGACTTATATTCAAAGGTTGATTTCTAGGCATAAGGGTTTTGTAATTTTTAGAATTTATCTTTGGAAACCAGGACATGTAGCGACTCAATTTATTTTGGAACTACTATTTTTATGCACCGAAACTATCTTTTCATGTGAAAAGGCTAAGTTATTCTTAGAAGAGGATCTCTGTGTGTAGAGATATTGCAATTCATGGAGGAGTTTACTAAAACCCTGCTGCTTGGGTTATTCAAAGGCACATCCATATACAGTTTAGAATATATAGTATTTGGAAAAAGAGATACAATTCAGCATAGAGAGTTTCTAAGTGAGAAGTTCAACAAGTAAGCAAGAGAGATTTTGAGTTTTGCAATTATACATACTTTGAAGAGTGTTCTTTTTGTTTTTAGCATGAACTAATTTCTTTTTTTAGGGTGAAGATGTAGCGCTCATGATTATTCTATATTAAACAGGGATTGTTGGTTGACTAATTCAGTTTTATCTTATTTCATTCATTGTGTTTATTCTAACTATTTGATTTAATTCAACTGTTTGATTCAAGAATCAAAAGACAAATGGCCACTTGATATAGGATGAAGAAGAAACATTATTCAAGGAAGCAAAAAGCCAAGGAAGAAACCTAAGTGAAGGTATAACAATCCAAACTCAAACTCCCTTATGCTTTTGTGTTTCATATTAAGAGCCTTCTCGTAGTTACTTATCATACAAAATCATCTAGCATAGATCATTTCCAAATGTAGATTATTGAATCAGAACTATGCATGCCCCCAATCATAACCAATCCAACTCATGACAAATGATTTATGAGGAATTAGAGATAGGTTCTATTCACATTATTTATGCTTCTTATGGAAATATAAGTGATTTTCAACTTACTCATAATTGAAAACAAAGAATTGAAAGAAATAACTAAAACATTAAAAGAAAAAGTTGCCTAGTTGAAAAACATAAAGAGAATGCATAAGAAGAAATTGAAAAACTCTCTAATCCTGAAGATTTGGCAACTAAATGTTGGATAGAAGTGCAAAATAGGTTGGAAGTATTATTTTGAAGGAACAACTTTTTCAAGATCCTACCCAAGCATACCAAAAATCACAAGAAGTAGAAACTCATGAGACAATTCTTGAGACTTCTAAAAACCAATTGGCAATGGGTTTCTACATATTTGGCTAAAAATCCACATGGATTCAAGGTTTGGAATATTAAGGAAATATAAAGAGACTCATTCATGATTGAGGAAAAGTATCAAAAACATATTGGCTTTTAATAATTAATGACAAATATAACTCACAATGCATATTAAAGAAGCTCTAGTCTCAAGCAAAACCTATTAACTATTAGCCAATTGTGTGATAAAGACTATAAAGCTATGATTGAATCATCAACATGCAATGTAAGTGATAGCATTCCACATACTTGACTTATATTAATGAAATCTCTTGAAAATGCTCAACTATTATTGAGGATAATCCATGGTTATGGTTAATATATCAAACATTGAAGCTCTGTGGATGAAGAATCTGGCAAATGATCTTCCCAAGCTTGAGTAAGGTAAAGATCAAGTTTGCAAAGCATGTCTAAATAAACCAAGACATCATTTTGTTCTAAAATTAGATTCAAAGTTGTTTGAATTACTGCATATTGATCCATTAATCAAATAGTCTAAAATTCATATGAGATGCAAATGTAAGTAGCATCCTTATGTACAACACATTCTTATGAACTTTGGAAAGGGAAAGAAGCCAAAGATACTCTATTCCTATTTATTTGGTTGTATGTGCTATGTGTTTTGAAAATGGAACAGATAACCTTGAGAAATATGATCCATAGTGTAATCAAGCAAATATTCCTTGGTTATTTATCAAGTGTCTTAGAGTAATGCAAATGAAACAATTACGAAAGTGAAAGAAGCCAAATTTAGAAAATCAAGGGGGAGTATAATTTTGCTAAACAAGATAGTAATCTAAAGTCTAAAAATGTAGAAGAAAGAAGAAAATGTAAAGTTTACAACCAACACTCTTCAAACTCAAGATATATGCACGCATACCCTAGAATTCATAATATTGAAAATATCTATGTTAGATGAAAGCTAGAAATAAAGAGTAAAAACTAATTCCTAGACTAAAGCTTCTTGATGTGTTTAAAACAAAATGGATTTTTTAGGAACAAATTAGATGAAAGAAGAATAGTTGTGAGAAATGAAGTTAGCTAATAACTAAGGGGTGTTCCCAAAAAGGAAAGACCTTGAGAAATCTTATACTTTTATAGCTTAGATTAGAACCCATTAGAATATCTTTGGCTTTTAAACTTCAGATTATCTCAAATGAATGATAAAATGAACATATTTGAATGATTATTTCAAAATGATGAAGTGAAATTTAAACAGCCTTGTAACTTGAAGTTATCACCAAGTGGATAATCTGTAAAATGCCTTATATGGACTAAAACAAGCTCCTAAAGCTTGGTATGAGAGGCTTCATATTTTTTTGAGTAGTGAAGGCTTTAAAAGAAGCAAAGTAGACATTACTCTATTCATTAAAGAGAGTAGGTAGTGATTTACCTCTAGTATGAATTTATGTTGATGATATCAATTTTGGATCTACTAATGAAGAGTATGCGTAAGGAATTTCTAAAGTGAATGTAGGAAGAGTTTGAAATGAGCACAATAAAAAATTAAATCACTTCCTTATATTAGAATTCAAGCAAGAGAAAGAAAGGAATTTCCATACTTCAAATTTAGGTATACAAGAGATATGCTGAAGAAGTTTGGAATGAATAATCAAAATCAGCATCAAAGACAATGATTACAATTACAAGAAAAGGATGGATAAGGAAACAGGTTCCTGACCTAAATGCTTGAATGATTATGAAATTATGTTAATATGCTTGTAAATCATGTGTGTTATGGATATTTGCAAATTATTCTTTAAGAATTATGCAATATCTTAGAAGTTTAAATGGCATATGAAAATATATTTTATAAAATTAAGATATGTTGAAAGTTTTCAAATGACATTGCTTAGGGTCAGACATTATCAACTATAATTTCATGTTATACTGATTGATTTGATACATTTAGATTGGTTTGAAACTAAGGCTTGATGTTTATATTTACACCTTAATATGAATGAAATAATGTGGATATATTATGAAACTCAATGATGATTATATTAGTTGATAATGGAAAGAATGATTGTGCCCTAGCTAAATGAAATCTATGTTATGCATGTGATAATCATGTTATGAAGCATTGCAATCTCAAGGCATATGTTAAACCTATTTGGGAAACTTCACAATTTAAGATCTCGAATAGGTATTTCATTCCTATATAGATCTTCTGTAATCATTATCATGACTTTATGTTCATATTTAATCCTGGTTATAACTATGATTAACAAATGATTGTGATCATATGGAATGATTGTTTGAATATGTGTTTAAGTGATGATATGTTCATGTCATGAATAAATACAAATTGATAAAATTTCTCTATTCTCATGACTATGATGCGAGAAATATATATATATACACTTAGCGGAATAACTAAATGAAATGACTGAATGATGCTTGATTAAACACATTTGACTAGATATATAAGCAAAGTATGTTTTAGTGATGAAATAAGAATGGAATTGGAAGTGGAATATCATATAGTGAGATGAGGAAGATGAAGAATTTTTAAACTCTCTCATTAGGAGAAATAAAAATTTATTAAGGAAGAAGAAGGACAACTATATGAGCTAGAAGTTTTTGATTTGAAAATGTGAAATGAAGTTTTATATTAGGAATCTTAGGGGGAGTAATTTCTTTTTTACAACTCTATTCCCTGCTCCCATATGTTGGACCTTTTTTATTATGACAAAAAGGGGGAGAAGAATAGTTATGACTTATTTTTTAATTTCAATAAGAATGATACAAAAAAGAGGAAGAAGAGTAGTATCAATTGCTATGACTTGTGTTCAGGTCTTAGCATATGAGCACAAATGAATCAAACTCCCAAGGCTCACTAAATAAGATAGATTGGGGAGAGTTTGCATGTAGTTCATTAGCATGACTTTTATTGTCACAAGTCACCAAGTATTGTTATCATAAAAAAGGGGAGATTGTTGAATCTAGGTGTATATTTTTGATGACAACAAAACATGTTTATTACTAGAACTCAAGCTAATGGAGTTTTTGCTAAATTTTGGAAGTGATATAATTGAAGAATAGTTGAACTATTTTAGAGTATGATAGTTGCAATTAAGATCTCAAACATATGATGAGTAGATGAATGATATAATATGTATGTTATCAAAATGTGTAAAATCAAGAACTAGATGGAATATGATCTTACATAATCAAATTATGTATAATTAAATACCTCTTATTGTTTTTTCAATCATTTGAAAGGGAGAAATTATAATGATCCAACTTATAATAAACTCAATTTATCAAGATTTGGGTCAATGTATGTTTGAAATTTTTTCAGTACATAAATATAGTAATCTGCTATTGTAATTTGCCATAGTAACTACTATTTATATTGCATATGGTCCTCCAATGAGTATAGAAAGTTTTCTCAGGTTATTGTTCATACCACCTGTGATACCATAGTTGTCTGCGGCACTCCAGCAAAGATAAATTCCCTAATCATCCGCAGTCGATATACCAAATGCCTGCAATGTGCCTACTACTTCAATGGTCGAAAATATAGCCATTGAAATGCTATGAAATCTTCCCCTATTATCTCCAATAATTAGAAATTAATGAAGTACTATAAAAGAAACAAAGTTTGTAGATTAAAGAGTATGATTCAAAAGAGATCAAGGAAGACTAAAAAGATTCGTTGAGCTTTAACCTTCTCAAGCATTTGCAACTCAAGCCAAAGCTTCAACCTTCTTCATATCTTATTCAAGGCTTTCTTCAACAACAAAAAGGGAAGATCATCTATACAAATTGAGCATCAAAGATTATCAAGACTTCCCCTAAGCTTCTCAAAGAAACATAATCAAAGTGTAATTTCTTTCTTTTTCATTTCTATGTGTATATTTCCTTGAGTTGGTATTAGAGACCAATCTCAAGAAGAGCAAGTGTGCTTGTTAGAGTATGTCTCACAAAAAAAAAACTTGTTAGTTTGTATTACACCCCCTTGAACTAGAATCAAGAAGAGTATAAAAGGCACTAGTTTATACCTCTTGAGATGAAATCAAGAAGTGTGCAAGAGACACTAGCTTATGCAACTTAGAGATAGAATATAGAAGAGTGTAGTTGTACTAATTTTTATTTCACATTAAAATAGTGGAACCCAAGATACAAAGGGTGTGTGTTTGGAAGAGTGGAGTAGAGAGATAGTCTTGAACTACTATATATTGTGTTTGTTGTGTGTAATTGGTTTGTTGCTTACCTTTACTTTTCAATATACATTTCTTACTAGATCATTTAAAAAGAGGGAATTTAAATTAATCGGGGTTCAAGCAAGAAAGTTTTATCAACCCAATTTACCTCTGTCCTCTTTAGTTAAGTCGTGCCATAAGGAGCAGCACCATATGCAAGCATTATTGGTAGTCTGATGCATGCTTTTATTCTTGGATTTGCAATCATCTCTTGGTGTAGTAAGAAGTAAGGATTTGTTCCTTGTCCACGATGAGTCAAAATTTGTAGCATATTCTGCTACAATAAAAGAGGCCATATATTTGCGTAGAATTTGATGAATTCTCTATTAATAAAATAAGTTTTCTATTATAAGTTTTGAGGCATATATCTAAATTCAAGAAATGATGTCACCAAACTTTAGATTGATCTACTCACACCGGTGATCGCCTTAGCATTGAGATAGTGTGAAGGATGAGACATAAAAGATCATGGGTCTTATATGATGTGTTCTTTTTGGCGCTTAAAAAGTGAGCAACGGTTGAATAATTTTAAGTGTCACCTTAGTAAGACTAAGATGACACTAGTTATTTAGTTGACTATGGAGTAATCCACATCTCCATGTAGCTTGTAAAGAGCTAGATGGAGATTCATGTGATAGAATCTTAGATCAAATGCTTTCAACGTAGTATAATCAACATTTATATGGTGTTAGAGGGTAACAAAGTAAGTGGGAGCTCTACCATAGCACACATATCATACTATATATGATGTAAGTCAACCATATTAGGGAGTGACTGAAAGGATCCCTGCTTTATCACCACTATGGACTTTTAGTCCAAATAATACCCTTTGTGACTAAGAACTAGGTCATAAAGTTGAAACTTGATGTTGATACTTTAGCATAAATCCAAGAATCATGTATTATTTGATTTAGCAGAGCATGTCTAGGAAAGCAATCAGGTTGAGATGACTGACATGAGTGTCTAGGGGAAAATTATTTAGTATTACACGAAGAGCTTGTGACTCATTGCCCGGGCAATTATATTGGATATGTTTCAATGAAATCATGAGTATAAACATGTTTAGAAACCAACATGCTCTGTATTAGTTACAAGAGGGATCAGAGATGTTGTAGAATGTGTGATCAAAATGGGTTGGGTATGAACAAAATGTAGAGTGGAATTAATATGACTATTAACTCTAAGGGTTTGATTTTGATGATTAACAAAACTTATTAATGACTTGAATTAAGCTAATGATATATTGATGAAATTTTTGGATTTAGAAGAAGCTTTAGATATGACAAAGACATGATTAGAGGAACACTCAGTGGTTTTGAAGGAAGCTTCAGAGGTTTAATAATGGTGTCTAGAAGTTTCAGTGGGAGCTTTCAGAATTCAGAGGGAAACTTTCAAAAAGTTCAAAAGGCTCTAAAGAATGTTCAGAAGAAGAAGAAGAAGAAAAAGAAGAAGAAGAAGAAGCATTTGAGGCTTCAATACATCTTTGAACATCTTTATAGCATGTTTAGAGTGAAGCAGAAGCCTCAATGTATTATTGGAAGGAAACACAGGGTTCAGAACATCTTTAGAGGTTCTTAGATGAGAAGCTCAAGCTTCAGAAGCTAAAATATATCCATTGGGATGGTCAATGCTGAAAGGGAACTTCAGAACATTTGAAGCCAACTTCATATGGTCTAAAGAGCATTTCTAGAATGAAGTTCAAACTAAGCCAAACTTTAGAGTATCTGAAAAGAGCTTTAGAAACTCTAAAATTAATATGCAGCAATGGTAACTGACAGGCACCCAACCTTTAGAGGCTTTGAAGTTTAACTTTAGAGAGTCTGAAGCTGTTCCAGAAGGCAGTTTGTGTGGATTGTTAAAAATGCAATTTGCAACAGTTGGAGAGTTGCCAGAAATAACAATCAACGACTAAATGGATTCAAAACTTATAAATACAAGTTCCAATGAAGAAGAAATAGACTCTTAAGTATGTTTAACAAGGATCAATCACAAATATACTCAAGTCTTTAAAATGTGCATTCTCTTCAACATGTTGTCAAATTTAGAGAGTTCAGAGCTACATCTATACCACTTCAAAGGAGAACGAAAGCACTATGATATAGTTATTGTTGATCTTTATTTGAGCTTAAATTTGTACAAATCTTGAGCCTAGTTAGAAGCAGTTTATCTATACATGATTGTATTTGAAAGGGAGTAGTTAGCTCTAAAAACCTGTTAGCATATAAGTTTCTGGTAAGCTCATGACAAATCAAGTTGTATGAGTTATTGGTGAGCTCAAGGAAAACTAACAATGTAAAGTTGTTAGGGAGCTAAAGGAAAACCAACAATATAGAGTTGTTGGTGAGCTCAGTAAAACTAATTGTGTAGGAGTTCTTGATTAGCTCAAGAAACTAAGGACGGTGTGATTCCACATGGGTATAGTGGAACCTAAGGTTGGGGAGGTTGGGGAAACCCTAGAGAGTAAAGTAGATGCTGAGGGTGCCCAAACCACTATAATCATTGTGTTCTTATTGTCCATATACTTGTGTGTTTTCATTGCATTCTATTTTTTGCATTTGCACATCCCATCTATTTTTCCCATCTTGCTTGGCTTCCTTGATTTGCCATACAATGAGTATTTTGGGGCCAATAATGACACTCTTCATTGGTACCTTCTCTCGTTAGGTCGCATGTTCCATTTACTTATATAAAGTGAAAAACCATATAAGGTTTAAAAGATTAGTTGTACAACATATACAAGTAGGAGATGTTATTAGTGGATGGTGTCTCCACATTATAATGCAAATCCAAGTGGGTCTTGGATTACATAGTTGCATAAGTAAATGAAAAAGCCCCATTCTTATTAGGACTCGTATATGCAAAAAGCTCCCTCTCTCTTTATATATATTGTAACTCCTAGGGTGTTAAAAATGAGGGAGGAAAAATTTTTGCTCCATTACATATAAGAATAATTGAATTATAAAATTGTGACCCAAGTTGTTATATAAGGAGGGTGATTAAGAGTCCATGTATTTGGCCATGATCTTGAGACATTTGAGAAAAACTATAGTGCATATTTATGAGAAAATGCATCAGAAAAACAAAGGAGAAATGGAGAAAATCCAAAAAATCACAAGAGCACGATAGTTTTAGATCTTAAAATTATCTTTCTAACACATCAAAAATCATCTGATTTGGATATCGTATGTGAAAGTTATGATCAATGCACTAAAACTGCTCCATTATGGGTAAAAAGTACCAAAATTACCACATTGGGTCACTTTATTTAAATTTTTTACATATATGATGGCAGATTTAGAAAAATTAGTTAATATGAAAGTTGTATCCTTTGAAATTATATGTCCAATGTAATAATAATCACTTAATTCGAAGTCGTATGAAAAAGTTATGGTCAACTCACTGAAAGTGCTCTTGGCAAGCGATATGGGCATGTGGCTGCGGTAAAATCCGAGGCCGTGAATTTTTTTGCCCAATGGCATGCATGTCACGTCCCATCTTTTGAGGCGCAACTTACCATTTTGCACTGTAATTCACCTAAATTTGCCCAATTTTAGGGCGGGGTACTCTACCCAAAATTTAGCAGAGCCTAACCTGAATAAATGAGTTTCCACCTGTATAATTATATATATTAATTAAAAGAAAGCAATAATACAATTTCAAGATACAAACATCCACTTACTCATAACCCAAGATCTGGGTAGAATCATGATGGTAATCTACATCCTTAAAATTCCTTAAAAAATTGATAATTAAATCATTAAGACATGCCACTACTAACAATATATTAAACTAGTTTCTTCAATATCAAATACACCTCAATTAAAATCTATTAATTACAATTGTACATCAATTGAAATTATTAAATACAATTATACAAATATAATGAGATTCTAATCCCAAAATTCAGTCACACCATAAGAAAATGTCTTCTCATCCTGCTTACCAGTCCTAATCCTGCTTACCAGTCCCAATCCACAATGGGGATTCTTCACTTGGCCTGTCAGCTAAAAAAATAAATAAGAAGGTGTGAGTCCAGGCAACTCAGTAAGTAGACAAATGTCATCAACAATAATTAATTCACAATGAGCATGTTTTATATCAAACAACTGATATTTTTCATTATAAACAATCACAATGAACATATGTTCATTAATTCATACCCAACAAAGAAGTCCATGTTATCCTCATCCAACCAATCAATCAAGCTCATATTAAACCAACCATCAAATTTAACATACAATAAAGGGATATTCCTTATCCCTCACATTAGACATCTAAGATGAATCAAACATCAATTATTCCAATCTAAGGGATACTCATTATCCCTAACAACTAAGCAATGTCAATCTTAAATAAATATGAGATACTCACTATCCCTAATCAAAACATACATGCCTAAACTCATACAAATTGGCTAATCCCCATACATTCAACAAAACATGCCTGGATATTAAACAAAAGGGATATACATTATCCCTAGCCATCCAATGGAAACAAATGCCTACTTACGTTGGGCTCTTAGCTCCAAATCATTTCTTTCTATTTATACACCTTTTCATCCTTCTCAGATCATCTGTACAGAGCAACAGTTTCATTCAATTACAAACATAGTTCAGACTAATTTCTTCCAAGCCAATGAATTAGCGACCATGATTAATTTATGGCTAAATCCATATGCTTCTCAAATCATAATTCCATACTCATCATTATATAGTCAAAAGCCAACATATTTCACAAAGAGTCTTAAAGAATCCTACTTCCCATTATATATATTCATCACATTATATAACTGGCATGTAACTAACTTCAATAACAATGTTTTTAGATGTTCAATGCAATCATTTTGTGGCTCACATGGCCGAAACACAAAAACTCTCCTTAACTCCTAACTAGGGCATAATCATAATTTCAATTCTACTGATCCAATTTAGTCTAAACATGTTCTAAAACATGATAAACATGCCATTACACATTTACCCCATGATTTAACATCAAAAACCATCAAGTTTTATCCAAAAATTACTGTTTATAGCTCACAGGAAACCCTAGTAAGCAAAATCCATGGATTATTATGCCCAAGTCACTGTAATTGACCCATAAAATCATTTCCCCCATAATTTTTATACCAAATTCATCATTCTCCCCCAAAAATTCCATAACTCTAAAACCCTAGTTCAATATATGACATGAATTCTAATGGTAAAAATGACTTACCATGCAATTCAAAGATGGTCTTCTCCCATGAATATAAATTTAAGCTAAAAGCTCCCCTTAGTTTACTCCGCTTGCAAGAATTTGAATCTTCTTTCATTTCCACAATTCAAAGACCAAAAACTCATTTCCCTTAGCATGCTTGGATAATAATCTCTCAAAATCCACTTGTTTCCAAGTCCAAATGATAAGAACTTACATCAAATAGGGCTAGGGCAAAATTTTAGGGAGAAACGGGATTGAATGGGTTAATACAAAATGGGGTTGGACATATAAAATCGCACAACTAACATATGACAGGCGCCTGCATACCGCTTACCACTGGGCAGCAAGGTATATGGCCTTGGATTCGATAAGTGACACGATATGCCATTTTCATTCTAAAATGCATCCAAGACTCAAGCTAATGTTTTACACACATTACAATACATATGATGACTAGTTTAGGTCCTTTGTATAGCTCAAATACATGCTTTTGATCAAATTCACCTATTGAGTTCTTTTCATATAACCTTCAACTTAATAGTTCAAAATTTCAAAATTATCTCAAAAATTTGATTCAATATCTCATACATATCACATTATACATAATAATCATGCTACATTGGTCATTCAAGTCATATACATAACTTTACTCAAAATCATTACTTGGGATCATGTCACTTCATTCAGTCTCCCATAGAAATTTCTTTATAAAACATTGTATATCACCTCAATTCCTCACTTTACTGAAATGTGAAAATTTTTTCCAAAATTTCAACACCACGGGTGTTACAGACTCCCCTTCTTACAAAAAGTTTCGTACTTGAAACTTTTAATACTGTAAACTTTTTCATGATTTCTTTAATTTACAATTCAATTCAAAACTTATGTCACCATCATCATTTAATTCCACCCAAATTATACATCAAGTGTATCAAAAATATGCTAATAATTTCTAATATTTCATAATTTACAAAAGATAATTACCCATTCTATCAATTTCATGCATTTTATCGAATAGTAAGAGTTCAACACTTAGTTCAACAATTTAAATTTGTATCCCCACATCTTGAATTGTAACTAATTTTCCTTACTAATATTATGACTTTACATAATCATAAGCAATATTAAACAAACACATGTCATAACAGGTCATTTTCCTAATTCATTTTCCATCATGAGGATGACACCTATTGAGTGTTACTCAAATGATGCTAATACAATTCATATTACAATAGATATACAATCTCAATAAATTTAAAGTAAAACAATTCTATAACAAATTATACAATCCCATCAATATAATATCAATATCAATACCACAATGTTATTTCATACTACTATCCCAATATGTCTCATCATCCATTCATCACCCAATCGATTTCACTCATGCCAATAGAACTACTATCACATGGCCTATATAAACCAATGTATCTAGACTTTCATTTTCCCACTCTCAACCAATACCAGGCTCAGGAGGCTATATCAAAGTGAACTCAACCACAAACAAAGTGGTCTAAACCACAATCAAGTAGCAACCACATCCAAACTAAGTGGTCTAAACCACAATCAAGTGGCAACCACATCCAAACCAAGTGGACTCAACTCCCTTACAACTTGGTGTATTCTAGTCCGTCCCTACAATCCGACTATAAATGTTGCGAGATCCATGGCCACATGGTATCTCACCTTCATTACAACCAAGGAGTTACATGTTCTCCATCCACACTCATGAAATAAGCAAAGGAGTCCATATATAATAGGTTGATCAGGCCTCTTTGCCATCACTAGCGGCATAATCGAATAACGTTTTGTTATGAGCGGGATCCCAAACATCCAAAGTAGCCAACCCAAGAGGTATCCAAACCTCAAAGACATAACAATCAAATTTTAACAGGCATTCTAATCTCAAGTACATATCAATCTAATCCAAGAGGCATCCAAATCTAAGCATAAACCTCAATCATGCGTTCAAGTCTCAATCAAATAACCAATTCCAAATAGACAAATATCCAAACCTCAATCAAATAACTAATGGCCAACTTAATCCAATAGCTAATCAAACAACCAATTTTGAACCAACCTATCCATATCTTTGTGTCATCCCGACATCATCTAAACTCTTGTCATTCTACCATCACACAAACCCAAATGCCTCATAAGGGATATCCTATAATTTCACATCTTTTATACACAATGTTTCCTCAAACCGTCCAATCATTTATTTATAGCCCATATCAACATTAAATGTCAAACAATTTCATAACAAGCATCCAAACTCAATTACATGCCGATTGTATTCTAACTAATGTCCAAATCCCAATATGTATTCCCATTCAAGCATGCATCCTAATTCTCAATCAAATAATCCTAAAAGTATATAAATTTATTAATTACAATCCACATTATTTCATCATACTATTCTTTATCACAATAACACTGCAATTCCACAAATTACTCAATGAACAGCTTTCAAAACAAATACTTAAAATTCAAACTTTTATCCTTCTAACTCATAATATCAACCCATCACTTACAATAGCCCACATATAATCAAACAAAGGGGATAGTCACTACCCCTATCCAATAATTCATTCAATCCACTTATTCATAAGCAAAGTTATTCAATAAAACATTCATTGACATATCATCATTTATAATAACCAACTACAACCATAAAACACATGAAGCCATACTCAAAATCCCTTATATACATTCAATAAAAATAATTCAATAGCTAACAAAAGTTACATAGCCATTTTGATCAAAGGAATCCAATGATTCCATTACAAAACAATTAAACAACTAAACCAAATTCAATTACCAACACTTATATGTGAAACTTTCACAATTTCATAATTTCAAATTTACATACCATGTAAAGCAATAATAAACTAATTATTCAAACAAGATACATATCAGCATCACCAAACATTCCAACAATATGCATATAAGCATCACTCGTAGCGCTACCCTAATCATCACAAATATTTGTCATCTCATCTTAATCAAACATGGAATCAACTCATATTTAGACCATCACTACACCATTTCTATTAATTCATCATTTCTACTAATTCATTAGTGTCTCAATTCCCTAACTCACGCCTTTAATATACAAATAACATTTCTTTTTCATTTCTATGTTCTTCCATATTTCTCAAAAGTTCATATACTCTTATTGGCATGACATTATCTATTTCTTTCAAAATCCAATGTCATCATGCTTCTGGGCTCCTTTCTCAAGTTAAACTTATTATACAGATAAGCTATTGGGATCTGATACCATTCTTTCAT
>JAYJMB010000823.1:0-17513 GCA_036873735.1 Pouteria campechiana | reverse complement strand
TCCTCATCATCCTCACATTAATATGTATTTTTAATCCATTTTTGCTATTTTTTTCTATAATAAAATTTAATATTTTTTCTAATTTACACCTTCGACATTCCACTGCCTTAAATTTATTTTGTTTTTCACTCAAATGATTTATTTAATACATTTTAGTGTACCCCAAACCTTAGCCTCATGTTTATATTAATAATTCATTCAATTTCATAACTTTTTCATAATAATTTTCTCAAAATTTTAATTATACAATTTGTCGACCTGGCAAAAATTACTGAAACTTTACAATAACAAAAATTTGCATTTTTGAAATTTTTGAGGGCCTTATAATGAAACTCCCTAGATTTAATTCCACAAGATTAGCTCCATTACACTACATTCCAATAAGCATTCAAAGCAAACCATTCAACAACACTTGGAGTCTAATCTTTCTTATTCTTTATTGCTATATTTACTGTGCTTTTATCACTACACTTCATACACTCTACCTATCAGGAGGCATTCATTTCTATACTTGTTTACTTATTGTTTTCTCATTTGCAAACAAGGGGTTTGCATCGTATAGTGAACAGCAAGCATGGAAACTTGCTAAAGATTGCATAAGTTGTTGGTAAACTTTGAAAATCAACTTGCATAAGTTGTTGGTGAACTTTGAAAACAAACTTTTGTAAGTTTGTTGGTGAGCTTGAAAACCAACAAGTGTTAGTAAAACCTGAGCTTAGTAAGAGAGGCTAACTCAGACAAGTAGAGTAGGTAGTTAAGGGCTGAACCACTACAAAAACCATTGTCTCAATATGCTATGTGATCTTTCCTATTTTATTTTAGCACTACCATTTGAACTTGACCAAAATTTTTAAAAGCGCAATTCACCCCCCCCCCCCCCCCTCTTAAGCTACCATTAGCTAGGGACTAACATGATTGTGACTTTATGGGAACATGGTATGAATATGCCCTTATCGGCATTAAAATGATATAGATGCCCTTGTTGGCATACAAAGAATGTTGATATGCCCTTGTCGGTATACAAATAATATGGATGTGCCCTTGTCGATGTGCAAGTGATAGGGATATGCCTTTGGTGACATTGTGCCCTTGCAGGTACAAACATAGGATGTACATGCCTTTGGTGGCAATATGCCCATGTAGGCATGAAACTAAAGTGAATATGTCTTTGGTGGCATTGGGTGAATGGCAGGCCATGTGATATTTGAATCAAAATGGTTGTGAATTACAAATATATGATGCAAAATATGCATACATGAGGATGATATAATGACAATGATAAATGTAAATCTTTGATCAGTGTATATAATGAATGTGACTCGATGAAAATAACTTGATTATGAGGTGATATGAGTCTTGATTATGAGGATCAGAGGCAGTGAGGTTTCATTTGAACTAGGATTTATGAGAGGATGTGCATTATTACATTCTTAGCACATGGTGTTGTTGTGTTTGATTAGTGAATTTTATTCACTTATATCACATCTATTTGAGCTATCTTTTGATGTGTTCTTAAGTTATTTTTGGTGGTTTTATGGTTTTTATTTGTGTGTTTGGTTGTACACACATGAATGCACAAAACAAGAAGAAAACTTGGAAAACATCAATAAAGAAAAAAGAGAAAAACAAGGAAGCTTGGATGATGAAGATGTGGCTAGAAAATGAAGAAAATTAGTGGTAGCAAGTGGATGCTGCAACATCAAAAACATTACAAATAAAATCTTCCGGCAGATGTCACTTTTAAGACATTTTTGGTATATTTATGGATGGATTAAGTAAAAGTTTTCAACATAGAAGTTTTATCCCTTCAAGTTAGCTATCTGAAAAATCAAGAATCAAAGAATTTAGAGATCAAATGTGGAAGTTATCGATAAATAGTGGACATGTATTTGGAGACAATAGTTTGATGCTGCAGCATCCATTTTTGGTGCCATGGCATCCAAATAGAATCAAGGGAAAAAGTATTTCTAGCAAGTTTGATGCTGCGACATCTATTTTTGGTGCCATAGCATCCAACCGGAATCAAGGAAAAACATATTTCCAACAAGTTTGATGCCACAGCATCCATTTTTGGTGTCGCGACATCCAACCAAACTATGAAAGAGACTCTGTTTCCAGTGATCTTAATGTCACAACATCCATTTTTGATGTTACAGCACTAAAGCCTACGACACACCTTCAGATTTTCTATGATTGCTTGGAAATAATGATGAATTTTCTAGAATTTCTTGAAAAGATGCAAAAAAACAAATCTTTAAGAAAGGAAAAAACTAAGAGAAGTCACCCTAGAGAACATCTTGGAGAGTTTAGAGGACATTTTAGGAGATTCTTGGAGAGGCTTTTGGAGAGGAAGAAGCTTCAAGCTGCAAATCAAGCCAAGCACCATTAGGAAGAGTTTGCTACCACTTCAGCCCTTGTTTCTTTGGTGTTTGCCATCCTATTCATCATTTGTAACTTGGATTAAAGTTTGAGTCTGAATTTTGATATTAATATATGAATGCTTTATGGATTCTCATTTCATTATGAGTAGCTAAACTCCTCCTAGAAGGGAGATGAATCTTTTGCTAACATTATCGTGTGATTAATGTGTTATTTGATTGAGAGTTCTTGATTGTTTATTTATGATGCTTTACCTTCAATATTTTTAATTTATTATCCATTTATTGAATGAATACATATTTGAGATTTGACAATCAAGAGAGGTAATCTTGAATATGATCTAGGCATCATAACATGGGATTCCAAATAACTCGGGAGAGCTTCTAGTTTCTATGAAATTATTCAAAAGAATTATAGAGTGATATGCATTCTCTACCTTTTGATTTTTATAGGGATATCGAAATTGGAATGTAGAGAGTAGATACTTAGCTTAGCACTAGGAAGAGGGAGTTAAGTGAATTAGCATTCTTGATTTATGAACCTATAGAATGATCAATGTATAATGAGTTAAGAGCACCATGATAAAGCACAAGTGAAGTCAATCCTCTTGAGCTTCTTTGTCTTGAAATTTCCATTTGAAAGCATGTCTATTTAACCTTTTTAGTTAAATTCACATCACTTGATTTTTCAAATAAAATAAGGGTTGTTCATTGTAATAGATAGTGATCAATTGGAATACACAATCCCTGTAGGGATGATGCTTTCTTACTATTATACTATAAAACTAGTCGTCGTACACTTACAGTATAATTTGCAGCGAACAAGATTTTGGCATTGTTGCTGGAGATTGGCATTATTTTGATTTTTCATTATTATTATTATGTGATAATTCTAGTTTTAATTTTAACTTTCTTTTCTTACATCTTTTTCTGTAATTCTTTCTTTTTGGTTCCCTAATAGTGCACGCTAAATTCTTTGCTTGAAGACATGACATTCAACACTTTCAAATCGCCCATTGAACAACATATGTATTATCTAGGATTTAATGATCATGAGAATCTATCCTATGGAAATCCTATTAGTGCCATAAACCCTACTGAAACCCTACTGCTAGTTTCCAACCTGAATCAACAAAGAAGAAGTCATTACTTTAATATCTCATTAGTACCTTTGTAAATGAATGTCAAGAAAGATTTGCTTGGACTGAAGAAAGACTTGATAGTATTATGGTGCACGTAGAAAATATTAATGCATCTATCAAGTTTTTGGAAACTCATATTGGTCAGCTTGCAAACTTTGTCAATAATCCAAACAAAGGTGCCTTTCTAAGTAACACTAATTCTTTTTCTAATTTGGAGGATTACATTGTTAATGATGAAAGTGTTCAATATCATTTGCAACATTGCAATGAAAGCTGAATAAGTCAGGATATGGTAGATATTGGGGAAGTCATGGAACATGTTTTGGCTTTGGAAGAGTTTTCAAAAGAGAAAGTCAGTAACAAGGTGGAACCATTAGAAGAAGAGTCATCAGTAGAAAAAGTTAGAGCTAATTTGGATAGGAAGCAATTGCCCAAATCTCAAACATATGCAATTCTTGGCAATAATTCATTCTTTCCAATAATTAGTTCTTCTTCTTTTACAGATGTGGAGGAAGAAAATCCACTGCAAGTTCAAGACCATGACGGGAAGGAGATGAAGCTGCATAGTGAGAATAATGATTACTTCAAGATTGATGGGGTGGATGAAATCTTTGAAGAATTTTCAAGAAAGCTCATAGACAACATTAAAGCAATTGAGCATGAGTATCAATAGGTGCTCCAAAAGAATTTCATAAGATAATAGCAATATTTAAAGAACCAAAGCACCGCAAACCCAAATTTCATTTCAAGGAATGAGGAAAACATTAGTTAGGCTGAGACTATAAACCAAGCGCTTCTTTGGAGGCAACCCAAGTTTTCAAACTTTTACTTTCTTTTGTTTATGTTCATTAACTTAGTTTATTCTTGCAATTTAGTTTTTAGCTTTTTAAAATTTTTGTGTGTTTTGCTTTAGTAATTCTGTTTAGTTGTTTTGTGTGATTGTGGTTATGTTTTGATTGTGAAAAAATGCAAAAAAAAAGAGTTGATTGTGGTTATGTTTTGATTGTGAAAAAAGCAAAAACAAAATTGTTTTGAGCATTGATCGGGGTTCTTTGTAGGAGACCAATGATATGCAAAAGATGTATAAAGATGACGTAGGAAACAAATCACGGATGTCAACATGGTTTGTGTGCTTAACTTGAATATTTGTCTAATTTACTCTAGATTCTTTACACATTTGATCACGTAGCCATTTCTTTTTGAATTCATTGAGTACCTAACATTAGTTTAGGTTACTAAGTGTGCAGAGGTTAGGTTAAACCCTAGAACCCATTGAAATTATTGGTTGAGATGAATATTAGATGACAATAAAGAAAAGAATGAATAAGAACTCATCAAAAAAATGGGGGGGGGGATCACATCTCCATGAACTAAAAGGAAAGTAAGTTTGGGGGTGTAGTAGTAATACAACCTAAAATTTGGGGGAATCACATTCCAAGAATACTAAAGAAAATAATTTTGAAGAGTGTGATAGTAATATAGCCCATAAAAAGAAAACAAGAAGAATAAGATGGAAAGAAAGACAGCAAAACATGATAAGCATATCTAGTGTAGTCTCTCTTAAATTGTGAATTCATAGGGTTTACATTGAATATGTTTTACTTAGTTGAATAAATTAATCTAAGTATGAAGTGATGTAAATTGGAATGGCTATAACTCTTTGCATATGCACCAAGGAATTGATGGTAGAAAGGATGATGTTTAGGTTGGAATTCTAGACATGAATGATATTTCATTGTTTCCTTCTAAGCTATGTTGATTCTCTTAAGGTCTATGGATAATTAATTTGATCAATGTTGTGGTTGTGTTTCCTTTAGAAGTTTTGTTCTTTATGTTTTGCTCAAGGATGAGAAAATGAGTAAGTTTGGGGGTATTTGATAAGTGAGGTTTATTCACTTATATCATATTTATTTGAGCTACCTTTTAATGTGTTCTTGAGTTATTCTTGGTGGGTTTATGGTTTTTATATGTGTTTTTGGTTGTAATCAATGAATGCAAGAAATAAGAAGAAAACTTGGAAAATATCAATAAAGAGAAAGGGGCAAAATAGGAAGCTTGGATGATGAAGATGTGGCTAGAAAATGAAGAAAATAAGTGGTAGCAAGTGGATGCCATAGCATCCAAATATAATGCAGCAACATCAAAAACATTATAAAGAAAATCTTTTGGAAGATCTAAGTTTTAGTGTCACTTTGAAGTCATTTTTGGTATTTTTATAGATGGATTAAGTAAACATATTCAACATGGAAGCTTTATCCCTTCAAGTTAGCTATTAGAAAAATCAAGAATCAAAGGATTAGGAGATCAAATGTGGAAGTTATGGATAGAATATGATAACTATCTCAAACTTTAGTCTAGCTTTAGAAGTGTATAAAATGGTGTCCCTTTTAGTCCTATTTTGGAATTGATGGAGGATAATTTGGAAAACTATATTCAACATGATAGTTTCGGCCCTTCAAACTATCTTTCCAATGCATTAAGAATCATGTAATTCCAAAGTCGTATGATGAAGTTATGGCTAAAATAGTGAACATGTGTCTGGTGGATAACAGTTTAAAATGGATGTCATGGCATCAAACCAAAATGAAGGCAAAACGTATTTCCAGCAAGTTTGATGCAGTGGCATCCAACCAAACTATAGTAAAACTCTGTTTCCAATGATCTTGATGCCACAACATCCATTTTTTATGTTGCGGCATTGAATCCTACGACACACCTCCAAATTTTTTATGATTGCCTAGAAACGATGACTGATTTTCTAGAATTGCTTGAAAAAGATGCAAAAAAACAAATCTTCAAGAGAGGAAGTATAAACACTAAGAGAAGTCACCCTAAAGAACATCTTGGAGAGTTTATAAGACATTTTGGAAGATTCTTAGAGAGGCTTTTAGAGAGGAAGATGCTTCAAGCAGCAAACCAAGCCAAGCACCATCAGGAAGAGTTTGCTACCACTTCAGTCCTTGTTTCTTTGGTGTTTGCCATCCTATTCATCATTTGTAACTTGGATTAAAGTTTGAATCTGAATTTTGATATTAATATATGAGTGCTTTATGGATTCTCATTTCATTATGAGTAGCTAAACTCCTCCTTCTAGAAGGGAGATGAATCTTATGCTAGCATTAGGTGTGATTAATGTGTTATTTGATTGAGAGTTCTTGATTGTCTATTTATGATGCTTTGCTTTTAATGTTTTTAGTTTATTTTCCATTTATTGAATGAATACATATTTGAGATTTGACATTCAAGAGAGGTAATCTTGAATATGATCTAGGCATCATAACATGGGATTCCAAATGGCTTGGGAGAGCTTCTAGGTTCTATGAAATTATTCAAAAGAATTATAAAGTGATATGCATTCTCTACCTTCCAATTTTTATAGGGATATTAAAATTTGAATGTAGAGAGTAGATGCTTAGCTTAGCACTTGGAAGAGGGAGTTACGTGAATTAGCATTCTTGATTTATTAACCTACAGAATTATCAATGTATAATGAGCTAAGAGCACCATGATAAAGCACAAGTGAAGTTAATCCTCTTGAGCTTCTTTGTCTTGAAATTTCCATTTGAAAGCCTGTCTATTTAACCTTTTTAGTTAAATTCACATCACTTGATTTTTCAAATAAAATAAGGGTTATTCATTGCAATATATAGTGATCAATACACAATCCCTATGGAGATGATACTTTCTTATTACTATGCTATAAAACTTGATGCCGTGTACTTGTAGTATAATTTGTAGCGAACAATGTTGTCATGACTTCCTATAAGCCACGCAATTGTATGTGTAATGAATTCGATTATGACACCTTAATAGTATAATTGCTATGATTTTTTTTGGCCTACTTACTAAGTTTGCCCAGACTCACGCCTTCTTATTTTAATTTTTAGGTTACGAGTCCAGCTGTGGAGCGCAACTGGGGGTTGGTGCTCAAGATCAGGCTTAGGCAGGTGATCTCCACTATGATATCATAAAATTAGGGTGATATCCCCATGATGTATATAAATTTATAAATTGATAAGATTCAAAACATGATGTATATTACGTTGTGTTTACTATGAAGGTATTGGCTTGTCATACTAACAAATAAAAAGACAATGTAGATAAAACTTGTATTAATCATAGTATGTCTATTGCCATCATGATGTGACTGTGATTTGGGTAGTTGTGGGTGTGTTTATGAATTATGTTAGCATTTTCTAGTTATTGAAAATAGGATGTTATTATGAATTCTTGTACAATCATAAATCTTTCTATTACAAGCTAGACTTCGTCGAATTTGTGGCAAAACACATAGGCCCCTAGGCGATGTGTGACGAAAGGGTAACACTTGTTTATTTTTTAGAGAAACATGAGACTAAGCTAATTCCTAGAAATTGATAGGTTCCACTACTGCTCCTTTTATAAACTTTGTATCCTCCAAAGTCATCATTTGAATATCTAATTAATTCAAAACCAGTTCTTTTGAGATAATAAAGCCCCAAACTTGATTTATCAACTAAGTACTGAAATATTCTTTTTACTGCAATATAGTGAGACTCTCTATGACTATACTGAAGCCTAGTACATAAGCATACACTAATTAGAATGTCAAGTCTAGATGTAGTAAGGTAAAGAAGAGATCCAATTATACTATGATATAGAAGGATCCAATTATACTATGATATAACGTCCGATCTATAGGTTTACCCTTTTCATCCTTATCCAGCCTTAATGATATGCTCATTAGAGTGCTTGCTGCTTTTACTTCTTCCATTTTAAACTTTGTGAGCATTTCTTTAGTATATTTGGATTGGCAGATGTAATTTTCATCATCTTTTGCCTTAATTTACAATCCAAGCAAGTAGTTCAAATCGCCCATCATACTCATTTCAAATTTTGCTTGCATTATCTTTGAGAAATCTTAACATAGAGTTTCCTTAGTAGCACTAAATATGATATCATTTACATAAATTTGAACTATTAAGATATCCATGCCAACATTCTTATGAATAATGTAGTATCAACTTTTCCACTCTCGAACTGAAGATCATTTAAGAATTTACTCAACCTTTCGTACCAAACTCTTGAAGCTTGCCTTAGTCCATACAATACTCCGGTGAGTCAGGTTGATCAATACTTTCAAAATCAAGAGGTTGTTCTACATAAACTTCCTCACTTAGATAACCATTGAGGAATGTACATTTTACATTCATTTGAAATAGTATGAAATTCTTGTAGGATACAAAATCAAGTAACATTCTAATGACTTCTAATCTTACTATGAGGTTATATGGTTCCTCAAAATCAATTCCCTCCTCTTTGAAATACCCCTTAGCAATTAGCCTTCCTTTATTTCTTACAATAAGTCCATTTTCATCTAGTTTATTTCTAAATACCCATTTAGTTCCAATTACATCAATATTTTCTAATCTTGGAACTAATTTACACACTTTATTCCTTTCAAACTAGTCTAGTTCTTCTTGCATTGCAATGATCTAGTTTTCATCAATTAGAGCTTAATCAATGCAAGTGGGCTCTATGTTAGAAATAAATGCATAATGACCACAAATGTTATACATAGATCTTCTTGTCCTAACTCCATCATAGACATAACCTATGATTTAATCCTAGGATGGGCACAAATAAACCTCAAATCAAAAGGAGGTTGATAGGAAACATTACCTATACTTATCTCCTCCTCACTATCTGAGTCTTGCATATCTTCATGCTTTGTGGTGTTTTCTGTAACATCCGAGGCTGATGAGGGAAAGAGTGATCGCCGAGGCTGGAAAGAGCCTGGACAAGGTATGTGTACTGGCAGGCTTCTAAGTGAAAGGTGGTAAGGATGAACCATCCAACATCAAAAAGGGAGAAAAAGTTCTTAAACTTTAAATTATGGAGCTCTACGGAACCTGTTGAGGCACCTTTGGTAGGGCTTGTATGGGCATCAACCACAAAGGGGTAAAGCCGTGAGGATTATAATAGTCCAAAGTGGACAATACCTCAACGGTGTGGCCACGGGCTGTTAAAAATGGTATCAGAGCTAGACCCCTACTAGTAGAGTGGTTCAGGGATGAACTAGATGGAAGCTAGTGGGCCTGTAACATTTGGGGTTGATGAGGGTGGAGAGTGATCACCGAGGCTGGAAAGCACCTAGACAAGGGGCAGCTCTTAGTAGGCTTCTAAGTGAAGGGTGATGGGGATGAAGCATCCCACATCGAAAAGGTGGAGAAAGTTTTTGAACTTTAAATTGTGGGGTTCTGTGGAAACCTGTTAAGTCACATTTTGTGGGAGTTGTATGGGCATCAACTATAGAGGGGCAAAGTCATGAGGATTGTAATGTCCCAAAGCAAATAATACCTCAACAGTGTAGCCACAGGCTATCACAAATGGTATTAGAGGTTGTTCCCTACTAGTAGAGTGGTTTGGGGATGAACCAGGCAGAAGCTGGTGGGCTTGTAGCATCCGGGGATAATGAGGGTGGGGAGTAATCACTGGGGCTGGAAAGAGCCTGGACAATTTGCGGCTCCTAGCAAGCTTCTAAGCAAAAGGTGATAGGGATGATCCATCCCACATTGAAAAGGAGGAAAAAGTTCTTGAACTTTCAATTGTGGGTTCTATGGAAACCTATTGAGGCACCTTCTGTGGGAATCGTATGGGCATCAACCACAGAGGAGAAAAGTCGTGAGGACTGTAATGATCCAAACAGACAATCCCTCAACAGTCTGGCCATGAGCTGTTACATTCTCTCCCCTTTGATCTTGTAATTTCATCTTCTTAACAGTTTCTTCTTCCATCACTATCATTATCCTTTATCGAGGTTAAATCAGTTTCATCAAATTTAACATGCATAGACTCTTTTATAATCTGTGATCTCTTAAATGCTCTACTATTGGAAGAGTAACTAAGGAAGATAGCTTAATCGCTTTTTGGATCAAACTTCCTAAGATTATCTTTCCTATTGTTTAGCAAATAGAGGTAAGAGATGTTGGGTTTTCTGCCCTTCCAAATTTCATATGAGGTTTTCTTTAGAATTTCTTTAATGATAATCTTGTTTAGCACATGGCAAGTAATGTTCACTGGTTCTCCCCATAACTTGTTGGACAATTTACTTTCATTCAATATTGTCCTTGACATTTCCTGAATTGTCCTATTCTTTCTTTCCATAACACCATTTTTTTGTTGAAGAATTCTAGGGGATGAGAAACAATGGCGAATTCCTTTTTTCTCACAATAATCAATAGATTTTCTATTCTCAAATTCATCACCATGATCACTACGATTGGATACAATTGACATTTGCTTCTAATTTTGAAAGCTTTGAAAAGTAGAGAACATCGAAAATGCTTCATCTCTACTAGATAATAGAATTACCCATGTGAACCTATAGTGGTCATCTACAATGACATACACATATCTCTTTCTTCCATGGCTAATAATATCTGATGGTCCAAGGAGATCTGTGTGTAATAGTTCTAGAGGTTTACATGTGGATGCCTTATTCTTGGGATGGAAGTACACTTTAATTTGTTTTGACACTTGACCACCTTTACATATTTGATTCTTGTCATACTTAAATTTGGGCAGACCAGTCACAAGATCCTTTTTCCACAACATTTTGATATTTGACATGTTGATGTGTACCATCCTTTTGTGCCACTCCATGGGTTATCTTTAATAGCAAAAAAAGCATTTTCCTACAACCTCATCTAGTTGAACTAGATGTAAATTTCCATGTCTTTTTCCATTGAATAATAAACTATCATCTACATTGAATACTTACATGTGAATGGTTCAAACACAACTTTGTAACCTCTGTCACATAATTGACTAATACTTAATAGATTGTGCTTGAGTTCATCTACATATAATACATCTTCTATGCATGCATTGAACAATCCATAAATTTTACCTATATCCTAGATGAAGACCTTGTCATTGTTGCAAAATGCAATCGTTCCTCCATTCATTGGCTTCAGGTCTTTGAACAAATTCTTATTCCTAGTCATGTGTCTTGTGTTTGTGAACTTATGTGTGTGAAAAAATTATACATGATCCTTGGGTCTCCATTTCAATTATGCACATTTCCCTTGCATCTTTTTAGCATAGCAATTATACACTTTATGTCCAAGTTTGTTATAGAAATAACAAGTATTTGGATCCTTACTAGGTGCATTGTAATGTCACACCCCACCTACAGACTTATGTGTTTTACCATTACCCTATGTTTTTCTCATTTTTAAGGGAAATATTCTGCCAACAATCTGGTAGAGTATACCTTGAATTATATGGATTTAAACATGTTCAATTATTAAACATATATAAACTTGAATTTAATAACTATAAAACAATAACATAACCCACTAAACTAGCCCAACTTCCCCACACATGACTCAAAATCTGAGTTACCCCATGATGGCAATAAACAAAACTGGCATATTTCACATCCATTCACAATATCCTTATGATGGGAATAGAAATCTCTTAAATACATTACATACAAACACATGATGGGAATATTGGTTCCTTTAGGATGGCTTAACCCAAGAGGGGAGGAGTAAATTGGGTATATAAAAATTCATTGCTTAACCCTTGTTGGATCATTTCTCTCTTTTCATGCTTGTGTATTGTGTGATGCAAAGTGAATTATGAATAGTAAAGTGCATGAAAGATAAAATAAACAAGCAAACATAGACACTAACAACACTATTTTTATAGTGGTTTAAGAACCCTGTCCCTACATTAACTCTTCCAAGAGCACACACTCATTGTGCCTTGGGTTCCACTATATTCCATATAATGGAGATACAAAGTGATCTCAGCACTTTTTTGGATTCCAACTCTAGGGGGCATAAATAAGTATTGTCAACACTCTTCTAGATTCCAGCTATAGGGGGCATAAATATAGAACTCCCAGCACTCTTCTAGTTTTCACAAGCTCACCAAGAGACTCATTGGTTTCAAAGATCACTAGCAAACTTTTTAGTTTTTTAGAACTCACCAACAACTCTCTAGTTTCAAGTTTACCAAAAAACTTATATACTTTTACATAGTATTTCATTCAAGTACAGGGTGGAAGCTCTTGGCCATAAGGATATGCAGATTGAAGCTCATAAAGATAGATAACGGTTTAAGCTCTTGGCTTTGGGTGGAACGATTTTTATAAGGTGAAGCTCATTTGAAATGTCTTCCTTCACCACTTCCAAATTGTTCAACCTTTTCTCCATAAATAGCTTCTTCATAATGTCAACCATTGGAGAAGATGAGTTCCATTGAATGCAAAAATGAGAGCAACAATAAATAAATAAAACAATTGAGATTTCTACCAATGAAGTCCATGTCTTTCTGATCTATCTCAAGTGGCATCATTGTCATTCTGAGAGGAGGATGAGCTGTATTAAAAAGGTGTTCCTCTTTTGACTTGTCACAGCTTTAAAAAACCTGCAGTGCTGCTTATTGCCAGAAATGGCGACTGAAATAAGTCTGCACAATCACAACACGAGTGCAGATGCTATTTGAATGCTAGTTACATAAATCATTTTTTCTCTGATAAGACACAGCCTCTCTCTATCTACATTTCTCTACCATAAGTTGTAGATGGATTCTTCCATAGGTTTGTCTGTCAATTAAACTTTCACAAGAGTGATTTGTCTCTTGCAAGTAGTAGATGAACTTTTAATGGTGCAGATGAAGTTGAACTAACTGATAGATAAACTTTGCTTTGTCTACTTGAATTCCTCTAATAAATTTTGTTAGTTGGTCAATCCTTCATGCATGTGCTTTGTCTGATGTAAATAGCAGATGAAATTTGGGTGGCATAGATGAAGTTGGACTAGCTAATTGAAAAATTCTCCTTTGTCTATATGAACAGACGAAGTATAATGTTCTTCCTTTGTTCTTCATTTGTCTATTGGAGGTGGCAGATGAAGCTTTCTTTGTCTTGCTCGAACAAATGAAGTGTAGTATTCATCTGATGTAGGTAATAGATGAACTTTCTTCTGCTTTGTCTTGGATGTAGGCAATAGGCTTGTTTGTTGATTGTGGCTTTGTCTGTTGAAGTCCCTTTTTGGCCCAAGCAGCTCTTTGTCTATTCAGCTTCATCTATGCTCACTATGTCACTTCTACTTTGTCTTCTACTTTGGCTAATGCTTTGTCCGTAGTAAGTACTAGACGAATTTTGATCCACAAATGAAGTGAAGTTCTTTAAGTGTTTTACACTTTTTGAAGCAATAGAAGGGGTTTGTTCTTGCAACTTGTTTCTTTCTTCAATCTTCTTTTGTCTATCTCAGCTCAGCTAAAGTTGCATTCCCTTATCTGTTCATATTAACTTTTTATTCTCAGACGAATCCATTCTTCTAACTTTATTGATCAGAACAAGTTTTCTTCTCTTCTCTGCATGATTGTCTAGTAAGCAATTTCTTCTTTCTACCTTTATCTATGTATTTGATGAAGCTTCTTTTTCTTCCTTTATCTCAAACAGGCTTTGTCTGATCAGTGTAGATAGTTCGAGTTTCTCAAATAATTTTATGCTTTTCGACCATGGCTTTGTTGTCAACTACTTCTTTCTTGCATTTGTCCATGGAATTTTCTCCTTAGATTTAATAAACAATGCAATCTCGTTGTAGCGCATCTCCAAAGCCTTTGTTTTCTCCCATTGGTTTTGTTCATGGAAGCTTCTCTTAGATAATGCAGCCCTTCTTATTGCTTGTTTTCAAACCTTCTATTTTCTTATTCTTCTTCTTCTACAATCTTTATTAGTTTAAACCATAGCAGATAGTTATGGTAGTCAATTGTAGATGATCATGATCCTGCACTTGCTATGATGTTAGTTTTCATTAATAACATATTATATTTTACCCTTTTGTGATTAAGAATGTTGTAGAGTAAGGATAACATACATATATATATTCAAGTGCATAATGTGAAAGCTTAAGTAATCATAGTGCTAAATATGATTCAACAAATTTAAGCATTAAATAATGATTAATATTACGCGCACTATAAAGTAAGAATGTATGCTTCAATACTCATGTTTATGTATTTGTATCAATTAATCATTTAGTAATTCATAATTATGCATATGGTTGTTAGAGATTTAAGCATACATATGTTATATTTTAATACAAGTTTTGTTATCATTAAAATCATATATTACAATACTAACAATCTCACCCTTTTTGATGATGACAAAACTTTGAGGACTTGTTATAAGAATTAGAAGTTTTCCTTTAATCTCTCCTTGAATAGCTAACCTATGTAATCTTATGGGTTCAACTCTTCTATTGTTCTCCTAATAATTATCACTCGTACAAGTCTCTCACATTTCTCTCCCCCTTTTTGTCACATTCAAAAAGATTTTCCTTAGAATATATAAACATATTGCTTTCCTCCTTAATTACATCTCTCTCCCTTTTTTATATATAATCCTTCTTTGTATTCTTCTCCCCTTATCTTGTTAGAATTCTAGAATATTGTTGGCTTACTAGTGTTATATGTATATATAAATATATCACTATATAATTTTCTTTCCATTAGTTATGATTATCATATAGTTTTCTCTCTCATTTAACAACATAAGGTAATTTAGTGTAACAATTGGATTTGTTGCGATTTAAACATCTTTTAATTATGTGGATAATTAAATAAGTTTTCATAACAAGCATATTTGTGTAAAGAGCAATAATCAATCATAGAGAAGTAAACATGTATTAATCATCCAAATCATACCTATATGTCGAATTAAAAATGAATTTATTTATGCAAGTGTGGTGACAATGCATGATTTTAGCTTGAATGTTCATCTTCTTTTGTTTAATGGCTATTTGTCATTATTATTAGGAGGGTCGGTTGGGAGTATTAATGCTAGAGTTGATGGATTACTTGGGAAGTGGAGAAGCTTTTCATCTTTCTCTTTTCTTTTGTAAAGGGTTTAGGAGAAGAGATGACCCTTCAGTACTCACCAAGACAATCATGGCGTCTTCGAGTTCCTCTACAAAGTTGATTTGAGGTGAGGATGATGATGTGGCTTTTAAGGCTATCAAGAGATGTCTGATTCTTCAGGACAAGATCAAGCAACTGAAGACTGATTTGGCTTCTGTTAGGGCTATTACTCATTATTTTACATGTCTCTTAACTAAGAACTCTACGGCTTATATGGAGGCCATAAAGCGCATTAAACATTTGGAGATGGAATTGGTCAAGGCTCATTAGAGGGTTAAAGAATTCAAGGCAGTTGTTGATATTTTGACTGATTAAATGTTTTAACTATGTTTTATGTCTTTTTACTAATTTGATCTTTTTATATGTAATATTGTGACTCTTTATACTCATATCAGCAGTTTCTAATTTTCTAATTTTTTATGAAGTTTTATACTTGGTAATTTATGCTTTATGTTTCATAGTATCATTCTTATAATTGTTTAAACATAGGGTATGTATTTTTTTAGCATGGTTTATTCATCGTTGTCTAAAAGTGAGAATGAATGATCCTATTTTATCCTGTTTGCGTCCCTAAAATGTGAAAATTAGATAAAGCCTGTCTAATAGTAAATAATTATATCCCAAATTAAACTAATCCTCTCATCCTACTTCTTTAGGATTTTATTGTTATAATCAAACCCTTTACGTATACTCTATTTCTCATTTGGGCATTTCATCAAACAATTCATATGCATCATGTCAATTATAACCTTTCAGTTAAGTATATTAAGGGAATTTCATTCCCAACCATACACACTCCTCATACAACCCAAATAAGATGTCATTAATCATAAAAACAAGCCAACTATGCTTTTAATTCAATTAATTTACTCTTAAAATACTATAAAAATATAATTTCCCTTTTTACTATTCATTTAACAACTATTTAATATGATAATTGGATTTTCTCATACCCACATCTTTATAAAAATGTTATACACCACAATTTAAGCATTTTTCCCCATGATTTTCACATCAATTTATCTCATTTCCTCCCCAAAACCACTGTTCACGAGTTTGGCATGACAATAACAAACCAAATTCATGAAATAAAAGGGAGAAAAGGGGCTTACCACCAAATTCAAACATGACTTCCTCCCTTAGATGCAGATCCAACCTCAATCTACAAGAATCCTCCACTCATCATAGTTAGAATAGAGTTTCCTTCTCTTGCCATCATCCAAACTATTAGGGTTTTTGTCTAAATCCTTAGGAAATGGGTTTTCACACATAAAATTACATAGATCCTAGCTAAAATGAATAAACCATGGTGCGAAGAGGGTTGTCGCTTTAGTTGGGATGAGAGGGAGAGAAGTTGCACTTGAATGAAGAAGAAAAAAAGGGCAAAATTCCTTAAACAATTATGAAAAGCCACTGTTTGCCGTCCTATCGCACCAGCACTGCAGCACATAGCCTATTGGATGCCCACCGTAGCTTGCCCTTGAACCGCCGCTGCGGTGCTCACACCGCTGCCTCTATTTTTTTCTCCCTTTTTGCTTTATTTTTCCACTTGGCTCTAATCCTTCCTCCTCATACTTTTATCCATGACATTTTTCACATAATAATGACCCATATATACATTAATTTTCCCTTTTTATGTCCATAGAAAAATTTAAAAATTTGTTCTCTAATTTAATAAGAATCATATCATTCCATTGCCATGTACATTAAATTTCATACAATTCTCATCATAGCTTGGTATGTTCATGTACATCTTATCTCAATATAATGATTTAAGCAAAAAATTTCCTTATTTTTAACACCTAGGTGTATCCATTGTTTTCCCCACCCAAGAATGTCCTATGAACCTTCTAATGTTTAGACAATTTCCTCTTTCTTTTGTGAGGTTCATACCCTTGGACCATCTAGCAAATTTTTGTGGATTTTCATCACCTAAATGCTCACACCCAAGTCCCTTTTTACTAGTTTGACCAGTCATTCACATGAACTTGGTAACTAATTGTAACGCCCCGCCCTCCTGGGGTCGTTACTCCACTTTACACCATAAATCCACATGATAATACCATGATTTTTC
>JAYJMB010000822.1:0-17516 GCA_036873735.1 Pouteria campechiana | reverse complement strand
ATATTTAGGAATCAAATAGGTGCAAAAGATGAAGTATTAGGAGAATAAAATATGACATTTTGCATTCTCATCATAACTCTAGACACAATTGCTTACTATGGACATTGCCAAGAGCATTCAGACTGAAGGAACTATGAGAACGCTTCAACAGATAGAAAGTCCTATCAATTTGCTTGCATTTAATGAACAATGTCTCCTCCAATGGAAAGATTTTGAATCTCAGTTTAAAAGGCGTAAAGAGAGACCATTCTAAAGAGAGCAAACAAGAGAAAATTTTTGAAAGAAATAAAAGAGCATTTACTCAGCTTTAAAGTTTTTCTTCCAACTCTACTGTGCAAAACGCAATCTGCATTCCAAGCTCAATCTTTGTAACAACTTAAAGGAGTATGGTATAGTCTATATTTATTGAGATATATTTATTTTTGCTATATTTTAATTTGGTACATCTCAACTTATGTAAAAGGCATTTTCTTTGTACAATTATTAGTGTTTGGGATAGTAAGCAAGGGGCTTGCTGATCTTGTATAAGTTTGTTGGTCAGCTTCAAAAACCAACGTGTATAAGTTTGTTGGTGAGCTTAGAAACCAATATGTATAAGTTTGTGGGTGAGCTTAGAAACCAAAGTGTATAAGTTTGTTAGTGAGCCTGGAAACTAACATGTATAAGTTGTTGGTGAGCTTATAAAATCAATAAGTGTTTAGTGGAACCTGAGCATAGTAAGTGAGGCTGACTCAAAGAAAGGAGTAGGTACCATATTGTGGGAACCTCTATAAAAATACCTGTGTAATTGTGCTGTGTGATTCATTCCTTTACTCATGCCAACATCTTGATTCTAATTTGGCTAGTAATTTTTAAAAGCTCAATTCACCCTCCCTCTTGAGTTACCTTAGATCGGGACTAACAATTGGTATCAGAGCAAGCTTCAATAGTTATTCTTGATAACCAAAATATTTTAACTGCTTGAAGTGATCCCTATGGTCAACACAGTCCATAATACCATGGTTGAAGGATAGTCAACCACCAGACCCCTATTTTTCGATGACACCAATTATGGATACTAGAAAATGTATATGCAAAACGTTTTGATAGCCACTTACTATAAGTTGTGGCAAATAATCAAAGATGGTAAGATTATCATGAACACAGAAGACAAATATACCATTGAAGACGTTGTATTAATAGAGAGATGCCAAAGCTAAGAATAGACTCTACTATGCATTCTCACCTTCTAAGTTTGAGAAGATTTCTGCGTGTGACTCAACAAAGGAGATTTGGGTCAAGCTGAAAGTCACACATGAAGGTAGTAGTCAGTTCAAAGAGAACAAAATTAATATATTCATGTAGGAATATGAAGCCTTCCATACGCGAGACAATGAGATAATATCAAATAAGTTTAGAAGATTTCAAAATATCACCAATGGGTTGAAAGATCTTGGAGAAAAATATAAAGAACCCAAAATGGTGAAGAAGATCTTGAGATCTTTGCCAAGATAGTGGATGACAAAAGTCATAGCAATACAGGAGGCTAAAGACCTAAACAAAATGAAAGTAGAAGAACTAACGAGTTTACTTATAACCCATGAAGTTCTAATGAAGCAGAAAACTCCAGAAGAGCCAAAAGGAAAGAGAAACATTGCTCTGAGAGTTGATTCAGACAATGATTCACAAAATGAAGCTTCAATGAGTGGAGCTGATGAGCTAATTCACTGGACTCCTATTTTTCAATGACACCAATTATGGGTACTAAAAAACATATATGCAAAAATTTTTGATAGCCACTTACTACAAGTTATGGAAAATCATCAAAGATGGCAAGACTGTCATGAACACAAAAGATAAATATACCACTGAAGACGTTGTATTAGGAGAGAGATGCCAAAGCTAAGAATAGCCTCTACTGTGCATTGTCACCTTCTAAGTTTGAGAAGATTTCTACATGTGACTCAGCAAAGGAGATTTGCATTAAGCTAAAATTCGCACATGAAGGTAGTAATTAGTTCAAAGAGACCAAAATTAATATACTTGCGCAGGAATATGAAGCCTTCCATATGTAAGATATTGAGACGATATCAAATATGTTTGGAAGATTTCAAAAGATCACCAATGGGTTGAATGGTCTTTGAGAAAAATATAAAGAACTCAAAATGGTGAAGAAGTTCTTGAGATCTTTGCCAAAATAGTGGATGACAAAAGTCACAACAATCCAGGAGGCTAGAGATCTGGACAAAATGAAAATAAAAGAACTAATGGGTATACTTATGACCCATGAAGTTCTTATGAAGCAGAAAGCTCCAGAAGAGCCAAAGGAAAGAGAAACATTACTCTGAGTGATGAATCAGACAATTATTTACAAAGTGAAGCTTCAATGAGTGGAGTTGATGAGCATAACATGGCAATGCTAAGTAGAAAATTCAGAACTATGTTCAAAAGGAAAGCTGGAAGCAATTCTAGAAATTTCAAAAACAAAGACAAAAGAAAAGATGTCCCCACCTGCTACAACTATGACAAACCTGGCCACGTGAGTTGTGACTGCCAAGAGCCTGATAAGAAGCAAGGGAAGCAATAGAACATAAAATATAATTGATATCTAGAAAAGAAGAAGAAGAAGAATAACAATAAGAAATTCAAGAAAAAGAAAGCACTTACTACATGGGATGAACTAGAAAGTATGCTACATAAAAGTGCCAGTGATAGCGAGGAAGATCATGAAGCACAATTCAAAAGACTGTCACCAATAAAAGGAGATCAAGAAGATTACCACACCGAAATCAACTTTATGTAATTCATGAAGATGAAGTAACTTCTTAACTTGAATCTCAAATTTTTTTTGATGAATTAGAAAGTTTATATTTTGATTTCAAGGCTCTAAAAGTCAAGTATAGGGAGATAAAAAAGGATCTATTGAAAGTAACCAATAAGTGCTCCAAATTAAAAGACGAAAATAAAAAGCTCAAAAGTGATCAATGCACCATTTAAGAGCTTGAGCTAGTTAAGGGAGAAAATAATGCCCTTAGATAGACCTTAACCTCCATCTTATTTAGAATGAAACCAAAGAATAAAGGTGGTCAGCAACATAAGAAACAAAGTTATAATTTTGAAAGAAAACAGAGAACCAAACAAACCATAGTTTTTATTCTTAAAATAGTTGCAGATGCAATAAATGCTATTCAGTCTCCAAACATTAAAGTATGACACCCAAGAAGTAGTGGGTACCAAAGTATGCAGCCACTAACCCCCTTGGACCCAATCTCAGATAGGTACTAAAAATTAAAGCCTAACCTTATCATTCCAAGTGTGTCTGAGAACCATAAGAAGCAGCATGTGGTACATTGATAGTGGTTGCTTAAGACACATGACAGGGAACAAGGAGCTATTCATTAAGCTAAAAGAGAAACATGATGGAATAGTAACTTTCAAAGATAATGGGAAAGGTAGAGTGATTGGGATTGGTAAGGTCGACTAACCATAATCAACTATTATTTCAAACATGCTTTTAGTTGAGGGATTAAAACATAATCTTCTAAGCGTTAGTTAATCCTATGATAGTAGTATGATAGTAGTTACAAGGTTATGTTTGAATCTCATATATGTTCAATTTTAGATCAAAATGACTTAGTTATAGTCCTAGGTAAGAGATATGGACATCTGTATATTGTAGACTTGTTTAATATTCAAGCTAAGTGTCTTGTTAGTCACAAGGAGTCTCTACTATGGCGTAGAAGATTAGAACATACCAACAAAGACATGATAGAAAGACTATATTGAAAAGATCTTATAGTTGACTTACTTGAACTGAAATTTGATAAAGGATAGTTGTGTGATGCTTGCATTAGAGGAAAGCACGTGAAAGAATCTTTCAAACCAAATAGAGAAGTACACATAACTAACTCACTTCAAGTTTTACACATGGACTTAATACGACCAACAAGAGCTAGAAGTCTTGGAGGAAAACATTACGCATATGTTATTATTAATGACTATAGTAGATATACCTGGGTAATATTTATTGCATTCAAAAATGAGGCTTTTTCATTAATTGAGATATTTTCCAAGCATGTGTAGTATGAACAAAGTTCTTATATAGTTGCCATTAGGAGTGATCATGGTGGAGAGTTTGAAAAGCATAAGTTCACAGATCTTTCAAACTTTCTCTGCATTAAGAACACCCCAATAGAATGGAGTAATTGAGAGAAAAAATAGAACCTTACAAGAAATGGTGAGGACCATATTGAGTGAATATAGCTTGCCATAATATTTTGGGGCTGAAGCTATGAATACCGTTTGTTTTATTATCAATAAAATTCATACTAGGCCAATACTCAATAATACTCCATTTGAGTTGCATTATGGCAAGAAGCCTAATATATCATTTTTTTCATACTTTTGGCTATAATTGTTTTATTGTTAACAATGGAAAAGGGAAACTTAGAAAATTTGATAGCAAATCTAACAAAGGGATATTCCTTGGATATTCGATTGTTAGTAAATCATTTAGAATCTACAACTTGAGTAGTAGAGTTGTAGAAGAGTTTGTTTATGTTAAGTTTGATAAATCTACTAACTACTCTAGAAGAACCAATGAGTTTGATGATAGAGAAGATAGACTCATAATAGACATGGAGAGAATGAATCTGCAAAATCAAGTTAAACAAACTCCATAGATAGACATAGCAAGGGATGGAGCAGATAGATAGTTTGAATCATCCATAAGTGAGGTAAATGAGAGAGGTAGTTCTTTTTTCCTAGAGATTGGAGATCCATATATGCTCATCCTGAAAGCCAAGTAATTGATGATATGTACAATTGAGTTAGGACTAGATCCTCCTATCACTAAGTATATGGTAATTTTACCTTCATTTATCAAATAGAGCCACTTGCATAGGCCAAGCACTAGAAGATGAGAATTGAATTTTAGCTATGTAAGAGGAATTGGATCAATTTAAAAGAAATGACATGTTGACCTTAGTTCCAAGACCTGACCATCAATTTGTTATATAGGAACCAAATGGGTCTTTAGTAACAAACTTGATGAATCTGGTTTAGTAGTGAGGAACAAGGCAAGATTAAAGGAGTACTATCAAGAAGAAAGGATAGATTTTGATGAGTCATACGCCCCTATTGCTAGGATAGAAGTCTTAAGAATGCTGTTGGCATTTGTATCTTACATGAATCTTAAACTTCATAAGATGGATGTCAAATATGCATTTTTGAATGGTATTATTAATGAAGAGATTTATATGGAAAATCCCTTGGGTTTGAAGGTCCTCATGATCCTAACCATGTATTCAAAATCAAGAAAGCCCTTTATGGATTGAAACAAGGTCATAGAGTATGATATGAGAGGCTAAATAAATTTTTCGATTGAGAAAGGTTTCTCAAGGGATAAAGTAGATACCACACTCTTCATCAAATATACTATGAATGATATTCTTATTGTGCAAATACATATAGATGATATCGTATTTAGAGCTATTATTGAAAATCTTTGTCAAGAGTTTTCTAAGTTAATGTAGGGTGAATTTGAAATGAGTTTTATGAGACAATTAAACTTCTTTTTAGGACTGCAAGTAAAGCAAATGCAAGAGAGAATTTTTATCCACCAAGCTAAATACACAAAGGAACTGCTAATGAAATTCAATCTTGAAGATGGAAGAAGGTATGGAACTCCAATGAGCACTTACATCAAATTGGACAAGGACGAAAAAGGTAAATCTATTTGGAAAAAGCTTTATAGAAGAATGATAGCATCTTTATTGTATCGTACCACTAGTAGGCTAGATATTATGTTTAGTATATGAGTGTGTGATAGATTATAGTTAGATCCTAAAGAATCACATCTTATTGCTATCAAAAGAATCTTTATATACCTCTTAGACACACCAAATCTTTGTTTATGGTATCCAAAATATTTAGATTTTCAGTTAGTTATGTACTCTGATATTGATTTTGCTGGATATAGTATAGATAGTAAGAGTACCTCAGGAACGTGTTAGTTTCTTGGAAGCATGATCATATCGTGGTTTTCCAAGAAGTAGACATCTATTGCACTGTCAACTGTCGAAGCTAAATATGTTGCAGCTGGAAATTGTTGTGCACAAATTTTCTGGATGAAACAGCAACTAGGTGACTATGGTTTGAAGTTTGTTAATACGCCCATCCAATATGATAATACCGATGCTATAAATTTGACCAAGAATCCTATTATGCAATCTGGATCTTAGCATATAAAGATCATGCACCATTTTATTAGAGATCATATCCAAAATCACAATGTTTGTTCAGAATTCATACCAACTGAAAAATAGTAAGCAAACATTTTGACTAAACCACTCCCAGAGGATAAATTTTGATTGATTAGAAGGGAATTAGGTGTGTTAGATCCATATGCATAATGCTTATTTTCGTGATCATTACATTATGAATATGTTTGTATGATTTGAATGCATATTCTTTCTATTTTATAATTCATATACCATATATGTATTCTAGTCTTTGAGTGTGCAACTTAGGCTATTTCACACATATCTAATATGACACACTTTTGGACATTATGAAAATTCACTTCAAAATATCCAACTTTTGTCCGAAATCTTATTTCCAGACATTGTCATCTATGTCCAAAATTATGATTCTAGACTGAGCCTAAATCCATTTTGTGTCCTAAATACTAAGTCCTATTGCTCATCTTTCTAAAGCACCTAAACCTTCATTTATGAGGCAAATTTTAATTTTTCTACTTGAATTAAACATTCCTCATCAAAATGCTTATCTCTTAGCCATATTTAGCAAACATTCATTCCAAATCCCCTTGAGAATACGCCAGAACCTCGTAAAGTTCCCCTAGATATTGCCATACTATTCATAACCATATTTATCTAATACATCTTATCCATTCGCTATTGTAGCAAGAGTAGAAGAGAAAGAAAAGCAGGTTGGTGAGATGCAAGCTCAGAAAATAAAGAGAGAAAAAGCAATAGCAGAAAATGTGCAGAGGTGAATTCATTAAGGAGAAGAAAAATACATAGAGAAGTTATTGAGATGTTTTGGATTAGAGATAGGTCTTTTGATAGACTTGTTGAAGTTTGTGATGTCTTTGAAGAAGAAGAAAAAGGATTAAATGGATATCTACAAGAGATATTATGTTCTTTGGAGGTTACTAGAACCATCTTCATGCGAATCCAAAGGCCCTACTTTTAACATTGCCATCTTTGGAGGCCGAAGACTAGGAGAGAGAAGCAGCACTAGGAGCAAACCTCTTCTCCTTCATCTAAAACTTTGGCTCCCCCAATCTGACCTTCCAAAAGTAATGGATGCATGCCTACACATGATTTCAAATTTCATCAAAGGATCATTATCGGGCTCCACCTCTATCTCTCTACCCCACCTTTTCTTCCATCCATCCCATCCCCATTGCACCTTTCACTATTAGATTAGCACTCTATTATTGCTTAAATAAATTTGAGTGTATCTCTACTTATAACTCTATTTATATAGAAATAAAATGATTTGAAATATTCTTTTGTGTTCATTCTGAGTATTTTATTTTATGCATATTCTGTCTTGTGTGTACTTCTTTCCTTTATGCCTTTTGATAATGACAAAGAGGGGGAGAGGTTGTATGTTCAATGAAATATGTTTAAATAAAAAGGAGAAAAATTGTATGTTTAATAAAACATTTTAAAATCCAATGCACTCATTCAGGGGGAGAATAGAAAAACTTGTTAAAGATGCACTTAGTCAAGGGGAGCTACATATGCGTTGTTATGACCAAACATATCTCTATTTAGTTCCCATGTTTTATTTTATTTCTTTAGAGGAATACATGATTTATTTTTCTTGAAAGGTATGTTACTTAAATGTTTTACCATCATCAAAAGGGGGAAATTGTTGAACCAAACTTCTTTTGCTTAGATTAATTTTGATGATGAATATGTTTAACCAACCAAGTATTGATGATGAGCAAAAGCATATGAGTGAACGTTTAAGCTACTGACAAATATTTTTCAAGTATACAATAACGAATAATATGTTAGAGAAGCAACATAAGTGGATAATGAATACAAGACCATATTACGAAAAAGATCCACAAATTTATAAGGAAGAGAACATAAATGCTTAAAAGAGAATGAATGACATAGGAACTTTGAAGATTTGTGTTTGAAACATCTTCCTAAAAATGTCTCAAGCACTGTCGAAGCAAATTAAATAGATGCCCAAGCTTTGATCAAAACAGACTTCAAAAGGAGAAAAGTAACCAAATTCTGGACCCAAGCAAGTTCGGACACTATGTGACCAATTCAGACATAGAACCATGTTTGGACAATGTTGAGCAAGAAGCCAAGACACTGGAACTCCAAAACCAAGTTCGGACATAGTAGTATCAAGTTTGAACACAACAGATCTTATTTCTGGACACAACAGACCAAGTTTGGACATTGTTGAAGAGAGAGGCTAAGACATCAAAATTTTAAGTCTAAAATTAAAACTTTGAACATTGCCATCTTACTCTTGGACATTGCTAGAGTTCAGTCGTGTAGCCAAAACAATTTGCATGTCTTCTAAGTCCAAAATCTTAACTTTGGAGATAATGATTCATTTTCGGACACATTCAAAAGATGTTTGTTGCAAGATGAATAATTCAAGTAAGTCCAAAATCTTAACTCTAGACATAGTTGCTTATTATAGACATGCAAAGATCATTCGAACTGAAGAAACCATGAGAATGCTTCAACTGACAGAAAATCCTGTCGATTTGCTTGCATTTAATGAACACCATCTTCTCCAATGGAAGATTTTGAATATTAGTTTAAAAGGAGTAAAGAGAGGCTATTCTAAAGAGAGAGCAAGCTAGAGAAAATTTTTGAAAGAAATCAAAGAGCATTTACTCAGCTTTAAAGTTTTTCTTCCAACTCTACTATGCAAAATGCAGTTTGCATTCAAAGCATAATCTCTGTAACACCTTAAGGGAGTCTGATATACTCTATATTTTTTTATAATATATTTATTTTTGCTACATTTTAATTCTATACATCTCAGCTTATGTAATGTTGAACTAATTTATATATGACAAATAACTAAGTTTTGATGATGAGCAACAACATATGAGTTAACGTGTGGTACTAATAGTTATGTTCCCAAGTATTGCAAAAATAGATATAAATGATATACAGGGAAGCAATCAAATATAGTGGATAGAGTATATAGAAGATACATTAACAAACAAAATATACTAATCAAAAGAAGATAAGAATGACACTGAAACTTTAAAAAGAAACCACAAAGTATATCTATAGTTATGACATTCAAGCCTCAATGAGTGATTGAATCAATCTCCTACAAATAAAGTCAATATCAGATAGCATATGCCTCAGATAGATTCAGACAAATCATTCCACAGACAAATCCGGTAAGCTACTTATACACAACATCTGTCCGCAATACAAAGAAGAATTCAAATTGTAGAAGCAGAGATGAAACATAGCTGAACTTAGACAAATGGAGAACTAAAATAGAGTGGAATTAATTAAGAATTTGTCTCTCATATAAAGTCTATCTGGAATAGAAGAAGAATAATGAACTTGTCTGCAATTCTCTATAGATGATATAGAAGAAGTAAAAGCAAAACAGTGGCCACAGATGAATAACTTACTTTGTTTGCCATCATCATCTCCAAGTTCGTCTGCCACTTGCAACAGACAAACCATCAGATGAACTGCTTAAGAAATGATTCATCTATGCGTTTATACGATTCATCTATTACTTGTAATAGACAAAACAATAGATGAACTATTGGAAAAAAGATTCATCTATGGCTCATCAATTTGTCTATTACTTATGATAGACAAACCAACAGACGAACTAGTTGAAGAACTTCCTCTGAGCCTTGTAAATTCATCTATTGCTCTCTATAGATAAATTAACAAACAAATTCAATTCATTTACTATGAAGAAGCCTTGTTTGAGCTAACACGAGTTGTCTATAACTTGGAATAGACAAACTAACAGATAAAGCAACTTTGAATGATGAAATAAACTTCATCTGATGAAAGAAACTTCATCTTTTAAGAAAAATTTGTCTAATGAACAATAAAGAGAAGAACTTCATTTGTGCCTCTGTAATTTGTTTGTCACTTACGATAGATAAACTAGAAGATGAAAAAAAAGTGCTGCAACAATTTGAGATAAATTTCTAAGGACAAAGTTGTCTATAATGTGGATCTACTTAGAGCCAATTTGTCTGTTACTTACAAGAGACAAACTAGGACTTGATCAAACAAAGTCCTTAGACAAACTATGACTGAATCTCTATGGCATTTCATGATGAGTAGAAGCTACTTATACTACACATTGCTGGCTACACTCTTTGGTCAAACTTTCACTCAATGTAGATCTTATTAAACACCAGACAAATTGAGCTTAGCTTAAGATGGAAAGAAATTCAAAAGAAAATAATCTTCACACTAACAAAGATTGCAACTCTCAAAGGCTTCATCCCTTCAGGCTTAATGAGCTTCTTTCTAAAATAATGAAAGAGTCAATCATGCAAAAAGTTTTTATCTTGTGTTTGCTAAAATTGAAAAGACATTTTCTTCAACGACGACATTGCAGTCTTTCCAGCTACAATGAGTTTATCAAGAAGATAACTTTTCAATGGGAGAAAATTCAGAATGGTATTCAACATTCAAAGAAAGCCAGCTACCTCCAATGGATAGAGATTTTTGAAATAATATAAAGGTAGTGTAGTATCAATGAAGAAGACTGAGGAAGCTGAGAGAAAAAATGAGAATGTAGCTTAAAAGAGTAACCTCTCTCAAATAGACAAATGTTTCCTCAAAGATAATCAATCTCTATTCCACTAATAGATAATGAACCTCAAAGATCTATCCTAATCATATTTGTGGAGTATTAATATCTAATGTGCTTCAATGAGTAATTATTTTATATATACTTAAATTATGTACATCCTAATAAAAGAGGCAAAGTGATGTATAAACTAATTATTGTTAATCGGTTATATGAGTTTGTGGTGAGCTTGGGAAAACCATATTATATGAGTTATCGGTGAGCTCTAGAAAACTAACAAGTTTGCTGGTGATCTTCAAAACCAGTTAGTTTCCTGATGAACTTGTAAAAACTAGAAGAGTATTGGGAACATTAAGTTTATACCCCCTCAAATTAGAATCTAGAAAAATGTTGGGAATACTTAATTATGCCCCATAGAGCTACAATATAGAAGAGTACTGGGAGCACTACCTATATTTCTACTATTGGATATAGCGGAACCTAAGGCACAATTGTGTGCTCTTAGAAGAGTGGACATAGGGATGGGGTGCTTGAACCACTATAAAATTATTATATGTTTTGTCAGCTTGATTGCTTTACTTTACATGTTACTGTGCTATCTTACATTTCACATATCATTACATACACAATTATCTGCTTGAAAGGAATGACTAAGAGAAGCTGAATCTAGAAGTGAAGCAGACACTATGACTAAATAAACATTTATGAAAGTCACATATGTGTTGCAATACTATTTCTACTTAGCACATTAATTTTTATTTGGCTATAATTTTTATATGCTCAATTCACCCCTCCCCTCTTGAGCTATCTACTACATGGGACTAATAAGTGATATCAAAGCAGGCTTTGCAAGTTAATTTTGACTGCTAGAATTTAACTTGTGAAAAGATTCTAATGGCGAAATCGTTCCACAACATTCTTGCTCAAGGACAAGTTATTTGTAAACTTTTATACATTAATGATATTTGTTTTAGATTCTGAAAATTTAAAATTCTTATTTTAGTTTGAAAGAATATCTATGTGTAACTTTGTTAAGGATGTATGGGAAATTATATATGACAAAGCTAACAAGATCCAAAAACCCAAGCAATTGACTCTATGCAAGAGCTGCAGAAATAAGAGAAATTAGAGGAAACAACCTATGAGAAATTGAGAGGAGATGAAGACAATCAAGTAAGCATTTTTCAATATCATAATAATTCAAGACAATGAGTTAATTCTTGAATCTAAAATCTCCAACTTTCAAAAAATTTATGATTATCTTTAAAAATTTGATTAGACTGCTTTAAAATTGAAATTATATTATTTTGAATTATTTATGCATGCTTCAAATGATATGTTCTTCATTGCTTCACTTATGCATATGATATAAAGTCAAGAGATTAGTCACTCAAATCATTCCAAATTAAAATCTTCTGATCATAAGTGAGCCAATATCATGCTCTCGGACAATCATACAAATCTTGGATCAAAAATAAATTAAAAATCACATTATCTCATATTCGCTCACAAACGAAGTCACTACTTTGTCTGTAGGTTTGTCTGAAGTCACCTAATTCGTCTGAAGCCCTTAAGGTTTGACTGTAGAAAAGCTCCTTTTTAAACTCATCTCAGAGTTTCCTTTCCCATTTACTGTTAGTGACAAAATTCCTCTTCAGAAAAATGTGATTCAAATCTCCACTATTTCCCTCTTCACTCCTTGTTCTCTTGGTGCCGTTTTCTTTAGCTTATCTCGCTGCCAAGAACAACCAAGCTCTTCCACATAAAAACCCTAAAACCTTGACTGATGGAGATGGCAGATTCAAGAACTATAGAGATGACTCTAGCATCCACATCTAGTAGAAGAAGAAACAGAGAAGAATCAGAAAAGATGCATCCACCCCACAAACTAAGGATTCAAAGAAATAGGCTTCTTGAGGTAACCTTTCCAAATGATGAACAAAGTTACCATGAGTTTATAAGTAAGTATGATAAAAGAAAAGTATTGAAAGGAATGGTTTGTGATTTTCACTTCTTCAAAGAAATGAAGATGAAAGTATGCAATTGGATAAACTTTCAGGGGTGGAACAAATTCATGAGTTGTAAAGATAAGTGTTATTTGAGAATAGTGAAAATACTTCTTTGCAAATATGATCCTAAGTTGAAAAAGTTCTAGATTGGAGACATTTGAATAAATATATAAATATGTCTCCTAAAAGCATGAATAAATCTTTGCAACTATGGAAATAAATATGTCTCCTAAAAGTATCAGAGAATGCTTAAATCCCCCCTTAATTGTAACGCAGACATTTGAATGGCTAACACCTAGAAAAAAGTTATTTTCACGGCTAACAGGGACAACCATTGTGGATGATGTAAGAAGTCTAAATCTCAAGAATCTAGATGTGAATCTAAGACTTACACATAATATCCTAAGCAACAATGTATATCCCAAGATTAGAAGTAGGGATAATATTTTTGAAAGAGATGCAAGGATTTTGTGGGCATTGAAATGTAAGAAGAAGCTAGATCTAGCCAAACTCATGTCTGAACAGCTTCATCAAGTCAAATCATTAGCAAGACATCCTCTACCCTATCGAATAGCAATGACCAAAATATTAAGCAAGGTAGAAGTAGATTTAACACATGAAGTACTGGATAAATTTAAGTACTCAGACATGATTGATAAGATGACACTAAAAAGAATGGGAATATCCATAGCATTAGATGGTATAGTCATCGAGAAAGCAAAAAGGCCAGGACAACCAAAAAGAGTAAGGGAAGAAGAGGAGGAAGAAGAAAGGTTTGAATCAGTCAGGGAAGAAAGGGAGGAAGCTCCTTCAATAATAGTAAAAGGAGTCAACTCATACATACAAACTGATGAAATAAGTGAAGAAGCTGTCATAGAAAAATTTGTGACTGAAATGATAGATGAGCTAATGTAAGATTATTTCTCTAATGAAGAAAGAATAAGAATGAAAAATGAAGATCTTGTATCTTATGTCAGAATAATAGGAAGTGTAAGAGATGAAGAAGAAAGATCAGTGGGCCATATATATTCAACCTCAGTAGCAATAGATGCAAAGGTAGTAGCTGCACCATCTCCACCTCATAGTCTAAATTCATTTAGATCAACTCATTACTCTCTACAAACTCATCTCACTCCAGAAGACCTAGAGAGAAGATTCATCAACATTAAAACATTCATTTCAACTCACAATATTAGGAAGGATTCAATGGATCGAAAACTAGACACTCTAATCTCCTTGGCTAAATCCATCAGAGGTCAAACACAATCATCTCAATCCTCTCCACAATTTTCTCTAGTCCATAAAGCCAGACCTATTTTACTAATCTGATCTACCTGTTCCTCAACTACAACTTCATTCTCTAACTCCCATCACTCACCTTCTATTCACATAACTTATAATTATTCAACCTCTACATCTTTCTCATTTTCATCTCCATCCAAGTCAGTTGAAGCACTCTATAATTCAGAAATACCTCTCACTTAAATTCTTAAATCTAGAAAAACCACTTTTAAGAAAAACACTCATCCTTTATCAGGTGTCTCCCATGGTGCTACTCAACCTCATCCTCATCCTTTCATTACTAGAACTAGGAAATTCACTCTTATGTCTTCAATTCCTCCAAACAGAGATGTTGTCACAAAAAAAGCACCTCTACATTACTTTCAAACAGAAAAAATCCTATCTTCCTACTATGAAAGATCCTTGAGAATTTGTACCCCTTAATATTCTATTCCACCACCAATAAAACTTAGTAAGAAGATAAGATTAATAGAAGAAAAAATTGAGCACAAATAAAGAATAAATGAATGTGCTAACTCTAAATTGAAAGCTCAAAAGGCAAGTTTCAGTTATTTGGATCTTCCATTCCCACATTTTGATGACCCTGAATTCATAAAACTCAACATTGACATCATCAAAAAGCCTCTTCCTAAAGACTTCAAGCTAGAACTTCCAAACATTGATGAATTTGTCAATAATTTCATACTAAATTTATAGGGACCTTCATTATCATCATCGACCCCAACTCCTCCTCAAACAAATAATCATATATTTTTTAAGTCAACTTTGAGGGTACCATCTCATGTTGTTCTTGAAGCATCTGATCCTAATTTATTCTATTTTCCATGTGATGTATATCGATAGTGCAAGTTCATGCAGATTGATGCATATGTTGCTAACTTAACTTCACCCTTTCCTAAATTTGAGAATCTAGACTATTTTGAAAGGCCAACAGTAATTGAACTTGAAAGAGTTGTTTACACAAAATCTGGGATTTCATCGTCCATCCTAACAATTTCTTCCTCCAGCACCTCTTATTTTAAGACAACACCTCCTTCCCTTGCTTTACCCAATCCTCCTCCTTCCTCAAGATTCCAATCGCTAAATCCAAGACATCCATTTCTAAACCTTCAAAAGTTCATGATCCCTCAAAGAATTACAGATATGTTGATCCTATTCCAATGGGCCACACTCTATACAAAATAAGGATGGCATCCAATGCTAAAGCCACCACTCAAGGAAAGCCTCTTCCTTATCCATATTTAGCAGATCCTAAATTTCAACTTCGACTCATGGTCATCAACTACAAGGAAAGCACTATACAACCTAAGGATAATATCTAATCTGCCAAATACATTATATTTTGATTCTGTTTATACCTTGTACATTCAATTTGAACATCAATGAAGTATACAATTTCTAATTCTTCAATTTATTGATTAAATTATGTTGCATCTCTCTTGTGCTTTGCCTTTTTGATTTTGATAAAAAGGGGAAGAAATATAGTAAAAGTTGAGTGAAATTAGAATAATATAGAGCAAAATATAATATCAATTCAGGGGTACAAAGCAAAATATAGTATCTATTAAGGGGGAGCCATATGAGCTAAAATAAAAATAGTACACTAAGTCAGGGGGAGCCATAATATAATTATCTTTGCATAAATCTCATATGTATTCATATTTATGAATATTTTTACTCTTTTGAAAGATATTTCACTCAAATGTTTTGTCATCATCAAAAAGGGGGAGACTGTTGAACCAAATGGTATATATGACAAACAGCTAGTTTTGATGATGAGCAACAACATATGAGTAAACACTTGTAGTACTGACAGTTGTATTTCCAAGTATTACAGAAACATATATAAATGATATATAGGGAAGCAACTCAAATATAGTGGACAACATATATAAAAGGTAAATTAGTAAGCAAAATTCACTAACTGAAAGAAGACAAGAATGACACTAGAACTTATAAAAGAAGCTGCAAAGTATATCTATAGCTATGACGTTCAAGCCTAAATGAGTGATTGAATAAATCTTCTACAGATAAAGTCAGTATCAGATAGCATCTACCTTAGACAAATTTAGATAAATCATTCCATGAACAATTTAGATAAACTTTTTATACATAATGTCTGTCCATAACACAAAGATGAATTCAAATTGCAGAAGCAGCTATGAAATGGAGCTGAACTCAGACAAATGAAGAACTAAAAATAGAGTTAAATTAATGAAGCACTTGTCCTTTATATAAAGTCTATCTGAAAAAGAAGAAGAACAAGGAAATAGTATGTAATCCTCTATAGATGATATAGAAGACGAAGTAGAAGCGACATAGCAGCCATGGATGAATACCTTACTTTGTCTACCGTCTTCATCTATAAGTTCATCTGTCACTTGTAATAGATAAACCATCAGACGAACTGCTGAAGAAATGATTCATCTATGCCTTTATATGATTCATTTGTTACTTGTAACAAATAAACCAATAGACGAACTGCTAGAAAAAGGATTTATTTACAGCTTATCAATTCGTCTATTACTTACGGCAGACAAACCAATAGACAAACTAGTTGAAGAACTTTGTTTGAGCCTTATAAATTCATCTGCAGCTCTTTGCAAATAAATCAATAGACAAAGTCAATTCATCTATTATTAAGAAGCCTTATCCGCGCTAACAAGAGTTGTCTGTTACTCGTAACATACAATTCGACAGACAAAGCAACTTCATTTGATGAAAGAAACTTCGTCTAGTAAGAAAACTTCGTTTGATGAATAATAAAGAGAAGAACTTTGTTCTCGCCTCTGCAAGTCATCTATCACTTACAACAGATAAACTAGAAGATGAATTAAAAGTGCTGCAATAATTTTAGACAAATTTCTAAAGATGAAGTTGTTTATCATGTGGATCCACTTAGAGCCAGTTTGTCTGTTACTTACAAGAGACAAACTAGGACTTGATCAAACAAAGTCTTTAGACAAACTATGGCTGAATATCTATGACATATCATGATGAGTAGAAGCTACTTGTATTAGACATTACTGGCTGCATTTTCTAGTCAAACTTTCACTCGATGTAGATCTTATTAAACACTGGACAAATCGAGCCTAGCTAAAGATGAAAAGAAATTCAAAGAAAGGTAGTTTTTACTCTCACAAAGATTGCAACTCTTAAAGGTTGCATCCCTTCAGGTTTAATGGGCATCTTTCCAAAATAATGAAAGAGTCAGTCATGCAGAAAGTCTTTATTCAGTGTTTGCTAAAACTGAAAAGGCATCTTCTTCAAGGACAACGCTGTAGGATTTCCAGCTACAACAAGTTTATCAAGAAGTGGTGGTGCAGTCGTGGGCACCCAAATTTAGAACCTTGCTCCAATCTAATTTTCTGTAGTAGTGTGAGTAAGGGTCGATCCCACGAG
>JAYJMB010000821.1:0-17517 GCA_036873735.1 Pouteria campechiana | reverse complement strand
GGATCGACCCTTGCATAAGCACACTAGACTATACATCGACCGTGCACTTGCGAGGTATTAAATTTGAGCCATCAAGTTTTTTTCAAAAGTCCGATTACAAATGGAACTTTTATAAAAAGTGCAATGGAAAAAAGTTATGAAGTGTTTGGCTTTCTAATTTAAAAAGCACTTTTAGCAATACTTTAGTGTTTGGCCCGAAAGATAAAAGTGCTTTTAGCATGTAAAATGACCAAAAAGGACGAAAGAAATATGTTTAAATTTAAATTATTTTACTAATAAAAATAATTTTTACGTATTATTAGAATAAATGAATTGCTATTGGAATATGAACATATTTTTTAATAATATGAATAGTCTATCACGTTTGATAATTTGAGTGCTATCATACTTGGCATTTCTTTCATAATATAGTGCTTATCTTTTTAAGAGGCTTGAACTGTGTGTTTACCAAACTTAGTGTGGTTTGAATTGATTTTTATATTGTGGTATCATTTTCGTAATTGCAATAAATACATTAGCAGATTCTATCAGAATTTTAGTTGCGGATAATCTGTCAAAGTGAGATCACGTAAAGAAGCTGAAACATGGAGAAAAAAAATCACGTAGAGAGTTTTTATAGAGGTTCAATCAACTAACACCCCTGTAAAGAAGAGAAATATCCTAGATATTTAGACGTACTATATCAAATAAAAATTATAAAAATTAAATATTTACAAAAAAATCATAATATGATCCATTTCTGTAAATAAAATTTTTTTATTCATTTATTTACTAAAAATGTGCTTTTAAATATTTAAATGATAAATGTAATTATATATATATTAGTTACAATTCTAAAAATAAAGTCAATGTTAGGAAATCTACCTTTACACTTTTATTTTAAGCATAATTCACTTGAATATCTTATTTTGAATTTTTAAATTTAAAAATTAAATTATGATTAAAATAACGTTTATAGTAAAATAGGCTCAATGGGATTTCTTTTGCCCAACCATTATAAAGTTGGTGCAAACCCATCCCATCAACCTTTGCAACGCTGAGACAAAGTGGTATCAACGGAGAGCAATTTATTTTGGGATAAATAAAAACGAATAAGAAAAGTTTTTATAATGAAATTTATTTTGGAATTATAAATTACATATCATATTATCACAGACAATTTTTGAATAAATAAATAATTATAAAAAATACTATTTACTTTGTTATGATGCTATTAAATATTATAAATATGCAAAAATATTTGATATGATGCTTTTAACTTTTGTTATAAGGATGATTCATTTTGTACCTTATCTAGCAGCGGAGGTATCGTTCGCAGATAGCAAACGAGAGAGGGAGGATGACTGTTTGCAAAAGGGAAAGGGGAAGGTGGGTCTGTGTGGTCATGGGGTGTTTGTTGTCGTTGCTCATAGCGGCAAACAGGAAATGGAAGGAAAGGAAAAGTAAGGGTACATTTGTCTTTTCCCATTATAGCATTTACGATTGGCTTCTTCGTTGGGGAGAAGCTTGAAAATAAGGCTTATGAGAATCGTACTTTTTTTGCGATTGCAATTCCCAATCGCAATTTTATTAACCACGCCAAATACCTCGGAATGAGTCCCAACGCACGATTCAATGGAAAAAAGCTCGATTGCACAGTTCCAATGCTCAGCCAAACGGAGCATAAAATATAATGCTGAAAAAGAACAAAAATAAATTACATAGCACAAAGACACAAGTATTTTTATCATGATTCGGCACAACCTGATACCTACTCCACTCTCTAAGTCATTCTTTCTACTGCACTCAGGTTCCATTACACTTGATCAGCTAACTCTGATCAATGTACACGTTGGTTTTCCTGAGCTCACCAACAAACTTTATAAATCTTAGTTTTTAGAGCTCATCAAAAACTCTTATAGTTGGTTTCACAAGAGCTAACCAGAAACTCAGCAATCTCCCAGCAAGTCTAACTTCTTGTAATCAATACAAATAGATAGCAAGCCCCTTGCTTGTTATAATAGAAAACTTAATAGTTGTACAGAAATAAATGGCTCTTAAATAGATGGATTGTATAGAAATTAATGTAGAAATAAACAAAGATAAACAATTAAGGATATATAGTTCAAACTCCTGAAAGTTGATGAAGTAATGAGCTTTAAACTTTGAATGCTTGTATCTGAGTTCAGCACTTTGAAGTTGAAATCTTTGGAAGAAAACTTTAATAAAAAGTAGATGTTCTTTTTCTTCATTTCAATAAGTTCTTTACCTAGTTGGAACGTCCCTGTTAATTCTTGTTATATTATAGTTTGAAATCTTCCCATTAAAGAGATAATGTTCATTAAATGCGAGCAAACCGTTTGAAATTTTCAACCATTGAGAGTGCTCCAGTGGCTGCAGACTTCCTAAAGTAAAGACTTCAGCTTATCTGAATAGACAGAATGCTGTCGTTAACCCTTCTCTTTGGAAATCCTTTACTTTTATGCTTTTGACGTTGTCACAGCTTCAGACCATCTGAAGCATGGTTTCACACCGTCTGAAGTGACAGAGAATTGCAATTTGCGCTGCTTCGCGACTGACTCAAACTAGCACCTTACAACAGTGTTTCAGCACGTCTGACGTAAGACTTCAAAACATCTAGAGTGGTGTGAATTACTTGGCCATGCGCCTTTGAACTTCAACACTTCTGATATTAGCTTTTGAATGTCTGCAGTGATGCTTCAACACGTCTAAAGCTGTCCTTCGTGACTTCTGAAGTTCGGGACTTAGCCAATTTTGAACGTTTCTCATTTGTATCTTTAGCGACGCGTTGTAAGCATGTTTTAGCATGTCTGAAGTGTTGTTAAACCTTTAGCGTTGCAACTTCATGCTTCAGCACATCTGACCTGCGTTGCACACATACTTCAGCACATCTGAAGTGCATTGATAATTCTTTTGAAGCATCTCTGAAGCAATTTTTTCATTTGAACTTTGGCATCTATCTAAATTTTACTTAAGCAGCATACTTCAATACGTCTGAAGTGACTTTGAAGCTTGTGTTTGATGCCAAAAATATCTTTCAGCTGTAGTTTGGCCTTTAAAGCTTGAGTTCAACTTCTGAAACACTTCTGAAGTTGTTTTAGACTTAGTTTATGAGACTGCAACCATCATTTAGTTTATGAGACTACAGCCATCATCTTCAGACTCTCTGAACTTCTTCATATTCTGAATTTGTACCTCATGATTTCAGACGTGTTCGAGTACATCTGAAATCCTCTTGTAAGTTCAAGATCATTTTTCCTTGAGCATTTATATTATTTTCTTCCTTTGTAAACTGACTGTGGTGGATCTTGTCTTTGATATGAAGTTTTATACGCTATCCATACATTTTAAGTTACTCCTTTTAATCCGATTTATACTTTAATCATTGCACACTTGGAAATGTAACTGTCAATAGCTTAACACTTCACTCACAGGATTACTCATCTTCAAAACTCAGCTGGTTAAACACATTCATCATCAAAATCAAGCTGATTAAAAGGGTTAAGATCAACATAAGGTGGTAGAAGATGTATTGTTGATGGAAGTAGCGTTATTAGGTACTAAATTATATACATTCGGTGAAGCTTGAAACTAAATCTAAGTGGTCATGTATGCCATGGGAGAGGCTACTGCAAGTTGCTATGTATGAGTTAATTCAAAAATAACTTCTTGTGTTAGAAAGATACCATGAAGGGCATGAAGTATGGGAGCAACTCTAAAAATAGCAAGAATAGTCCTAAATTGATCAAATTATGGGTTTAGTTAGGAAGAATGTATGAAATAATCTCATCATCTGCAATATAGGGCAACCTACAGCTACAAGGTGATGAAAACTACTTTGGCACTGTGCAAATAATTAGTCATGGAGAAAGAGCCTTGTTTATAGGTATTTAGTTGATGTGGATCGATGATTGACATGATATGACCAAGTGGATTGTAGGGGCACCATTTATATTGAGGCATTCATATAGAGTATGTTCATTGGTTCTCGTAATTAGGGGCATGATCTATGATTATGTCTTGAATTAATTGAGATTTGTTGTGTCCTAGTTAGTTAGAGTGAATGGCAATTAGATATGTGGATTGTAGTTTTTGGATTATCATTTGTAAGAAATTGAGATTTAATCTTGACTATCCCTCTCTTTCTCAACTCTTTTTTCCTCTAATTTTCCCTTTGTTTTCTATTTGCAACTTGAATTAGATCTAAGGATTTGAATTGGTGTTAGAGCAATAAGATTGCGAGTTGTGATTGGTGGTGGGCCATGCTAGGCTACTTGGCTTGTTCAATGGAATGGAATGGAATAGAAAATATAGGGATGATGTCAATCATAAAGTAAATAAAATTAGGATCATAGGTGTATAATAATTGAAAATATAGGTAATGATGGAGAAAAAATTGAATTGTTGAGGAGATACACGTTAGATCAAGCCTTGGGATATGGGTTTTTCATGGAATATAATTTCATGGATTCCAATTCCAACTCACTGAACATGCCCTAAGCATTTGATCAAAGTTATAGGAAACAAAATGTTCTTATCTTGTAGATGTGTGAGAGAATTGGATTGAGAGAGAAAGGAAGAAGATGAGATGAGGAGAGAAATTTAAGAGAAGATGAGAGAATTTGAAAGGAAAGAGAAGAGGCGAGAGAAGTGGCTTGGGGAAGAAGGAGAAAAAAAAGATGTTAGAGAATTTTAGAAAGAGTTTTGTATGTGTGTGTGTGTGTGTGTGTGTGAGAGAGAGAGAGAGAGAGAGAGAGAGAGAGAGGAACTAATTCTCAAATAAGCATTGTCCGTATATGAGCAATCCATCACCTTAAATATGTTAGCAAGTTCCCTTGCTAGAGGCAAAGTGTCTTCCAGGATCAAATCTTCACGAGGAGAGAGAAAAACACATCCCACGAAGCATATACAAATACATCCCATGAAGCTTGAGAATGTAGCGAAGGTAGCAAATAGGCCAAATCCTTCAGTGACGGTGAAAGAAGCTAATATCTATCTTTATCTTCACAACCTTGTTGACTGTAGGCTTCCATTTTGTGGTCTTCCTTCCAGTTTTTCCCCCCTCCAAAATATCAGACTAAGGTCCTTCTAGTTGCATTGCACATCACCCAAACGCTCAAGCTAAGGATACTCCAAGACCACATCAATACCCCAAGATGAAAGAAGATAGAAATCAACTTTATAGCAATCTTCCGGTAGCCTCAAAGGTATTGCCTGGCATGCCTTAGAGCTATCGATATCTATGTCGTTGGTAGCATGGACTTTGAATGGTGGGACCTTCTGAATGGGGATTTTGGCCTTAGTTGCCAAATTGAGAATTGAGCAACAAGAACTTCAACTTTGGTATGGCCAATGTACTCATCTAGTTTGAAAGACTTTCTGATCCTCCATGCAAAGCACATAATGAGGTGGAGCAAATTCATCTTCATCGACTCTACTAGTCTGACTAGTGGTTTCAGTGTTGGGATGTGCATCAGTCAGGGGTATTTCTTCATTAGCCTTGATAATGTGTAGATGTGGCACAACACATTGATCATCAACAAACCACTTCTCTTTGCTCTTGGCACAGAAACCTCTTAGTTTGTTAATGCTAATAGTAGTCAAAAGGGAATGGGTCATAGGAGAGGAGGAAGACCCACTATGTAATGGAGAAAAAATAATTTGCTTTGTTTGAGCTTTCCATTCGGTTGGCTATGATTTTGGCCTTTCTGCTAACTTGGCCAATTTGATGACAGGGAGAAGAGATTGGATTGATGCATCTTTGCTTGATATTTCACCTCTGATGTGAGTGCATGAATGAAGCAGTCAAACAGTTATACTTATTGGTGTGGATTATATGTACATGGACTATGTAACTTATGTAAAACCCATTATTTTATTTAGCACTTAGGCATTTGTCCTGTATAAGAGGGAAACATTTTTGTAGTGTTAAGGAGCTAGCTTATGTAAGCCTATGGTGAGAATGGAGTTGAGATTAACTCCCAAGTTATTACAACCTGATTATGCTCTCTAACATATAACGTAAGTGACAACTCTCAATCAAAGGAATTAGATGAGATACATCAGGATGCAACCTATGATATATTCTCAAATCAATATCTCATTCAAAGGATCACAGAATTTGGGATTGAAAATAAATTTCCATCAATTGTGACTGGGTTAATAATATCTTTTGGGAGAAAACCTTGATACTGTCTAACCTTGCATCTCTGTGGCTGGTGCAGTTTGAGAAATTGGTAGAGTTAACCTTATCATTCTATTGTAGTTTCTGGGTTCAATGTTGATAATATCTGAAAACTCTGAGCATCTACTGATTTTTTTAGCAGAAGTTGAGTTTCTGGTGCTAATTTTTAGCTCTTTAACATTTATCTAAAACGGTCTAAATGCTTACAAGAATTCTAGAGGTCCATGCGTATGTGAGGAATTCATAGCTAGATGGCAACCTGAAAACATTCAAGGGCTTGGAGGACTTAATGAGCATGGCATGGTGTTATTGCTGCTATTATCGTTTTGGGACCCCCGTTTTTCCCAACAGAATCACAATGGAAACTGATACAAATTATCCAATCTGGAATACAAGGGCAGTCTTAGTTATACAACCAGGATGAGTCAATAGATAGTTGTAGTGCACTAAGGAAAGATTAAGGCTGCCACTTGGGCAACTATCAACCAAATTTGATAAGAGTTTTCTTGAGCTTGGACAGATTTCCTCAGCTTGGGTAGAAATTCTAAAACTAAACCTGGTTGAAGTTTGGGTTAGACTTGGTTCAGAGGTTTGAGTGTGGATGCCTGCAGGCATAGAAGGCTGAATAGAGGGCCAAGGGACAATACCAAGTATTGGCTCTTAGGGACTGTGTGAGACAGAGCAGACCGCCCGCACCTAGGGACTGTGTGAGATGGTGCAGATCTTGACACGCTTGGGGTGAGCCTGGGGTGTGACAAAAAGAAAAACAGGATTAGTAGGAATGGACTCAATTGCTCAACTGGCTGGTAGCAATAGGAATGGAAATGTACCTTCCGGCGTAAATTGGTCATCAGCAAATGTTTGCCTGACTTTTAAGTGTTTTGATTTCACTTCTTTCATTCCATGTCTTCTTCTTCTTCTTCTTCTTCTTCTTCTTCTTCTTCTTATTTTTGACTATTTGATTATTTGTGATATTATGCTTTTTTCTCCTGGCCATTTCACCATGAAAATCACCTGTGACAAATCAGCTGTTCCAGAGTCTCAAATGGGGCACCACTAGCATTAATTAATGACTAAGTTTGACTAAACACATTGTCAACTTTTTATTACCCTGATTCTTGAGAATAGTGCTGCTCATGGTGGTCAGTTTCTACTGGTTTGCTGATAATGATCTCCTCAATCAGTGGAATCTCAGGGAGAGTTAAGGTTACCTGTCCCTGAGGGACAACTGTTGCTGCATGTACCAAGAGTTTGGCATCTTTTAATTTTGCCCATTTTTTTCCAATTGCCAAATGTGGCTCTGTAGCAATAACTAGGCATGCAACTGGCCGGTTGTGGCTACTTCATTGACAAACTGCTTTAATGAGCTTCTGATATTTTTTTCCTCTAGCATGGATGCCAAACGTGAGAAGGATGAGAAGAAGTGGCTTTAGCTTCAGCCCTTTTAAGAGGACCTTCTCACACATAAATGAGTTAATATATTCTTTCAGCCATAATCCCACCAAGCTGCTATTGCTCAGCAGGTTGCATGGATTTTTGGATACATTTGTTTTTATCAATCGATCATAGATTTAATATCAGAGAATATTCTTGTCTTGTCTTGGTAGTCTGATAGCACATGCAGGTCACTGAATATTTGCATCTTATTGCTCATCAGGTTGCATGGATTTTTGGATATATTTTTTTTCGTATATGTATAACATGAGAAAATGTACGCATTATGTTCAGGAATAGTGATAATAAATACAGCGTTCTGTTAACATTTGCATTCCCCACCCTTTGGTGCAAGCTAGTCTACTGATCACTTGCATTTTAAGTAGGCTGATTGATTTCCTTAGTGGTGCTGAGTGGCCATAATATTTTATTTTTATTCGTATTTTTTACATGGCTGTTCTTGCGTTCCTGCCGCATTGGGTTTATTTTGTAATTCGGCGTGATAGCATCAAAGCCTATATGTGGTTTTTTACCTTGGGCCTTGATGGGATATTGTGTAGGATTCGAGCTTAGTGGGAGGTTTATGCTGTTTTCTTACAAACGCAAACTTCGCATGGCTTATATTACCTTAGGCTTCGTTTGGCCCCGCTTTTTGGAAGCCTAAACATTTGGTTACCTCATTCAAAATACTTCATGGGGCCGCTAACATTGAATTTTCAAATTCTGGGAGAAGTGAAAATTTCCCCCTTCTGCAATGGTTTCCTGCGTTAATACATTACAAAGAGATGCCTTTGTCCCTTATAAAGTATACATTCTGATACAGTTTGCGTACCTTCATATTCGACATTAAATTCTACTAGCGGCTAATTTCATCTTATTATTTTTAAAGTTTTAAATCCTTCCTACTTAATAAGTTTTTTTTTCTATATTTGTATTCTTTTTTCTTTCCAAATTGCAAAAATAAATGTTGTTTTTTACATTTTTTTTATTTTGTTTTCTATCATAGTAATTAATTTTTCATATTGACATTATGCATAATTTTATTTATTTATGTATATTTGCATCTTTATTTTAATTTTTAAAGAGTTAATCTCATACATATGAACGATTCTAAATCAAATAAGTCCTATGACAATTATAATTTCTAATGAAGAATAAGTTCAAAAATATTTGGAAAATAGCTTTATCAAGAAGATATAAATGTATTATTTTTTATTTTGTTTAAACAAAATTTGCTTATAATAAAATTTTATGAATTAGGTCAATTGATTCTTTTTGTTTACTACAGCTATATATTTTTTATTTTCTTTATTATTTTGAAAATGGAAATGTATATTTTTGCTTCGTATCAAAATTATTCAAACTTTTTTTAAACTATGCATTTTTTATATTATATATATTTTTAACTTTAATTTCTATATTCAAAATATATTTTCGTGAAATATTAATTAAATAAATAATATTTTACATTTTCTTAAAGTTATTTTTAAGATTCGTAAAGATAACTAGTGATGAAATTAAATGATAATTCTTGTTCTTTTTGGTAATTTGGATAATCAAAAGTATTTTTAATATATTATAGCCAAATAAATATATAATACCAAAAGTATTTTAAAATAATGTAACCAAATACTCCAAAAATATTTTACTTCAAGCACTTTCTATTAAAATTTAATTGAAATAGTACTTTTTCAAAAGTGTTGAAGTTTGACCGTGAGGCCAAACGAAACCTTAAAAATACGAGAGAGCTTGTATCGACCTATAATAATGGTGTCTAGAAGGAACATCGAGCCTGCTGTGGTGAATATGCCTTGAAGTAGGGGGAAAAAATGCCAATGTTAGCCTGTGCCATATAGCCAGTGTCTAGGCTTTCGTATTGATTGGTTTTTGCTTTATTCATCTGTTTTGTATGCTAGGCAATTAAATGGCTGGCCGAGCAGAGAAATTCCCCGAGGTTTATTTGGATGAAGTCTATTTGAATATAAGCTTTCATAAGCAAAATAAGGGGTGACGTTTATAAAATTGGAGTTGGAATTATTTCTTTGGAAATGTCCAATGAACTTTTTGGTTTTAGTTCACAAGGAAGAATTAAATCAAATTAATATGTTTAAAAACATTTGTTCAACTAAGAATGTAAATATGACATTGATAAAAGTTTTAGCCAGCCACAAAATTAAATTAATTTGAAAGTAAATGTTCACCTTTTAAAATGTTTCTTTAAGTGATTTAGTTTATTAACCATCAAAACTTTTATCAATTTAATATTCATAATAATAATAATTAAATATTCAGTTTTAAGCACACTGGTGAGATTAAATTTTCTCTAATTATTCCTTAGGACTCAGAAACAAAAGGTTTCTTAAAATATTTTAAGGAATAGATATGCTTTTGTATTTTTAAAAGGCATTAGGGTAATGATTGGGAATGTAGATAATGATGAAAAAATATAAATGTTAAAAAGTCAATTTTGGTCTAGTAGATGGGAAATTGACTAGAAGGGAAAGCTTAACCTTAATATCTACCAAACCTACCAAAAGCAAAATTTATCCCTCAAAATAACTTGTGGATTTGCGTTAGAAGTAGCATTTGGTAGAGTTGCCTTACCTCAAATCATATTAATCTCATGTTGATATAAAAGTTTAACATGATTTAAACTAAAATCATATTCATTAATATAATTTTCCTTATTATATATAATACATTGACAAAATAATAAATATATTTATATCTTATATTGATTACATAAGTAAAAAAATACCTAAACCTTTATTTTTTTTCGTAAGAAAATTTACACAACTATTTTACTATACTAATTTCATTGTTTTAATTTATTATTATATTTTATATTAATTTGAAAATTTAGTGAGATTTAAAGACTATACAAATTTAAAAATTCAGATATCAATGAAAATTTAACCTCAGCCATCGATTTAATGTGAAATTTCTTTAAAGAATTTTATAGTTTATAGAGCTAACTAAATTCTTAAACTAAATATAAAATATAATAATAAATTAAAATAATGAAATTAACACAGTAAAATAGTTGCGCAAATTTTCTTAAGAAAAAATAAAGGTTTTAGTATTTTTTTTACGTATGCGATAGGTATAAAATATAAATTTATTTTGCAGATGTCTTATATATAATAAGAGAAATTATATTGTAGATTTGATTTACCTATAAATCATGTTAGCCTTTTATATCAACATAAGATTAACATTATTTGATTTAATGCAACTCTACCACACGTCACAGATCAATAGGTCACTTCAAGGGAAAATTTCGCTTCTGGTGGGTGGAATGGTAAGGTTTCGCTCCTAACTCAGTTGCCATGTACTTCAGACCATTTGCCTATTTCGTGTCGGAGTGTGGATGAATGACGTTTCGTGCATTTGCAGGCCTATCTCAGCCTGTAACTAATTATCCAAAATACAGAAATTAGCCTTTTTCAATGATCCAATAAATGTTCAGTGAATATAATTCTTCGGGTGTGACCAAATAGTAATCGGGTGGATTTAAATTTGAGAAGCGTTTGCTTTTGTCTTTGCCCGGGCTGATGGAAATGTTCACGTGGCTGCGCGAAAAAGTTCGGCCCCAAAGAGTGAAAAATTTCCCCGGCAACTCTAGGCGATTATTAGCCAACCCAAATTCAATATTTTCCAACGGGCACAGGTCCCCTGCATCTGTTTCGTGAATGGCTATTATAGCCTAGTTCGGCGTGAAGGAAGGGGCATCAGAAAGATGACATAGAGAGAAATTAAATTAATGAGAAAAGTGGTATGAGCCAAGTTTAAAATATTTGTCTTGTTTAAATGGAAATAAAAAAAGTAGTTAATGTCTTATGAAATAATAAAAGATTTAAAGAAATAAATCTCTTCTCCACATTTTTATGCCTAATCAAATTTATCCTAATATTTTTGTCTTAAAAAGCGCATCATTTAGTCTAATAAAGGCAAATTCTATGATAATTTTATGTTCTGATAGAAATATTTCTTAAAAGAATTGCAGTTATCTAAGTTTTATGTAACCAATTTTTTTATATTAATAGTTTAATGATTTAAATTTTATCATCTGCGTGGGGGTTTATGCAGTTGCCATGATCATTTCGAATTAAAAGAATTTGTAGTCCACTCTCATTTTGAACCTTGTGATGAAATTTCTTGAAAAACTCAAAATATTCATGTTTTTCATCTCCAGATAGTGCCCAATATATATCTTGAAAAATTCATCAACAATAATATAGCCATATGGGTTCATGTAGGTTCAGAAAGGTCCATGTGCAATAACTTAATAGCTTTTGTGGTAGTCATAACATTTTTTAATTTGAAAGAAACTTTGGTCTGTTTATCAAATTGATATGCATCACAAACATGATACACATCGATTTTTATTTTTGGTAATTCTTTAACTAGATTTAATTTTATAAGCTTCTTAATTGTGTAAATATTGGCATGTCCAAAGCTTTGTGCCACAATATTGCTTCATTGTTTACTGTAGATAAACATTTTACTATTTGCACTAAGGTCCAAAGTATACACATTTCTATTTTGTTTTCCACAACACACATTGTTACTTATATCATTGCGAACAGTATATTTATTAGACTTAAATACAACTTCAAATCCTTTGTCGCATAACTGACTTATACTTAAAAGGTTATGTTTAAGGCCTTCAACATAATAAACATCAACAATATTCATACTTAAAATACTTACCAATCTAATTATTCTAATTATACATTGATAATTATCTCCAAAAGTTATTTTCCCTTTATCTTGCAAAGACAAACTTTGAATAAGTACTTGCTTCTAGTCATATCAAAGTACTAACTGGATTTATTTTTTAAGCTAAGCATGTTGGTCCCTAACTGGATGGTAGCTAGGTGGGGGATGAATTGAGCTTTCAAAATCTGGCCAATAACTAAAGAGATGTGCTTAGGATAAAAGAAAGAATAGCTCACAACACATACATATAATATTTTTAAAGTAATTTGGCCCTTTCTGGGTTCCTACTCAACTTCTCTAAGTTAGTCTGTTTTACTGAACTCAGGTTCTACTAAAATACTTGTTGGTTTTACAAGTTCACCAACAGTTTACTGATTTTCCAAGCTCATCAGAAACTTTTACACATTGGTTTCCAAGCTCACCAGAAACTTTTACATGTTGGTTTCCAAGCTCACCAACTACCTTATACATGTTGGTTTTCAAGCTCACTAACTTACTTATACATGTTAGTTTTCAAGCTTACCAACTAACTTACTGGTTTTTCAAAGCTAACTATAAACTTTTACAAACTATTGGTTTCAGAGAACTTACCAACTAACTCACTTGTTTTTCCAAGTAGAATGTACAAAATAATGCCTCTTACTTAGGAAGACATGTACGAGAATTAAAACTCAATTAATAAATAAAATATGCAATGAGATCAGATTAAAATTCCTTTTGAAGTTGACGTAGATCTGATTTGGAAGGCTTTGAATACTTTAGCAGTGTCGTGGTAGTTGGAGTTGAATGATGAAAGATTGTGAATGCTGAATTAGAAGATTTTCAATATGTTCTCTAATAATTTTAATTGTTGCCTTAATCTGCTTTATATAGGCTTTGAAAATATTTAGCCATTGCAACCTTTGTCATCATTTTTAATTAGTTAGGCAGGGTTGGTAATGACTTTTGCATGTTGTCAGGGTTCAAAAATTTTGAGTAAAGTGCCCAGAACTTCTGTCCTTCGATCCATAGCTCAACGGAACTTCTGAAGTGATTCTTTAGAATTTTTGTGTTAAGTAAATTTTTGGCAGTATCCTCTTCAAATTTTTTGTGTGCTATTTTATCCTTTAACGATTATATTCTTAGCTTTTGAAGAACTTCTAAGTAGTTTCTAATTTACCTATGAGACTTAGATTTTGCTTCTGTTATTCTTTGATGACTCACGCCTTCTTGAAAACGCCTCTGAGAATGCTTTTGATTTTCTTCTAAGTTGTTTCTATGCATTGTGTCAACATTCTTAGTTGCTTCTGTGTAACGTGTCAGTGTTTCTGCGTTGCTTCTGTGTAGCGTGTCAACATTCTGATTGCTTCTATGTAATGTGTCAACATTCTAAGTTGCTTCTGACATACCAAGATTTCTTCTAGCATAATTTTATGTGCCTTGATATTGCTTCTAGTGTTCTTCTAAAGAACTTCTAAGGGCAGAAAGATTTTCTATTTTACTTCTAACGTGCTTCTGTAATCTTGATGAAACTTCTGTTCATCCTCTGATTTTGCAATACTGTTATGTCTTGGTTTTGAAAAAGTTCTGATCTGCTTCTTGTCAGTATTATTTATATGATTTTGATGATAACAAAACTTGTATTAAGATAAGAAGTTTGTATACTTAAATATCTAACAATCATATGTATGATTATGAATTGATAAATATTAACTAACATAAACACATAATCATGAATGTTTAATTACTAAGCATACAGTCTTTACCTTATGGTGCACGTAAAATTAATTATTCTTTAGTGCATAAATTTTTTAAAACATAATAAGCACCATAATTATTTAGGCTTTCACATATACACTTAATAGAGGTGTATATTATCTTTGCTTTACAATATGATTAAATCATATGAGGATAAAATACATTATGAATATGAGAGCTAACAACATAGCAAGTGCAGAAAAGTTCAAGTGCAGGATCATGACCATTTACAACAAACTGCCACAACTATCTGCTAAGTTCCAAAGGGGCTAAATTGATGAGAATCATGGAAGAAGAAAAAAAAATAAAAAGTTTGAAATAAGCAACAAGAAAGGTTGTATTGTCTAAGAGAAGCTTCCACGAATGAAAGTAATGGGAGAAAACAAGGCCTCGAAAATGCGCTATAATGAACTTGTGTTGTCTGTTAAATATAACGAGAAAATTTCAACAAACAAATGCAAGATAAAAGAAGTTGAAGATGAAGCTATGGTTGAAGAGCATAAAGTTGTTTAAAAAATTCAAACTATCTATACCAACTAAACAAACTGTCTCTGAGATAGAAGAAGAAGAAGAAGGAGAAGGAAAAGCTCCAAATACTCAGACAAAGGAAGAAAGAAGAAATTGTGACCTAGAGAATCATGCACAAAGAGGAGAAAACTTTGTTTGATCAACAAGGTTAGAAAATTGGATTAGTCTGAGGACAAAAAGGCAATATGAACAAATAAGGGAATGCAACTTCGGCTGAGCCAAAACAGACAAATAAAGATTGAAGAAAGAAAGAAGTTGTAAGAACAAACCCCTTCTGTTGCTCGAAGTGTGCAGAACAGTTGAAGAACTTCACTTTATTTGCAGATCAAAATTTGTCTATTACTTACTACAGACAAAGCATCAGCCAAAGCAGAAGATGAAGTAAAAGCTGCATAGTAAGCATGGACGAAGCTGAACAGAGAAAGAGCTGCTTGGACAAAAAAATGGACTTAACAAATAAAGGCACGATCGTCTGCGACTTACAATAGACAAACACATGCGACATGCAAAGTATTCCATCTAAGACAAAGTAAAACAAATTCGTTTATTACTTACATCAAATGAATACTACACTTTGTCTGTTCGAGTAAGACAAATCAAACTTTGTCTATCACCTCCAACAGACAAATGAAGAACAAAGGAAGAACATTACACTTCATTTGTTCATATAGACAAATGAGAGTTTGACAATCGATCAGTCCAACTTCGTTAGTGCCACCCAGACTTAGTCTGTTATTTATAATAGACAAAGCACATGCATGAAGGATCGATCAACAGACAAATCTCCTTGAGGAATTTAGGCAGACAAAGCAGAGTTTGTCTATCAATCAATTCAATTTCATCAACACAATTCAAAGATCGTCTGCTACTTGCAACAGAAAAATTACTCTTATGGAAGTTCAATTGACAGACAAACCTATGGAAGAATCCATCTGCAACTTATAACAGATAAATGCAGACAAAGAGAGGTCGTGACTTATCAGAGAAAAATTGATTTATGTAACTAACATTCAAATAGCAACTGCACTCAAGTTGTCATTGTGCAGACTTATATCAGTCACCATTTCTGGCAACAAGCGGCGCTGCAGGTTTTTTTAAGTTGTAACAAGTCAAACGAGGAACACTTTTTAACATAGCTCATCCTGCTCTCTAAACAGCAATGCAACGGCTTGAGATAAATAAAAAAGGCATAGACTTCAACGACAAAAATCTCAATGGTCTTATTTATTTAATGCTGCTCTCATTTTTGTTGCTTTCATGCCAAGTTTCTGAATAGATTTTAAGTTGCTTCTTAGTGATTTTGAACAATCTTTTGTTTGAGCATTCTTTTTGAATATCTTCCTGTGGAAGGTTAACGTAATAATTTTATAATTAACATCTTTCATTACTAGCGGTTAATCTATTTTGATATTTAATGCTACATCACTTGGAAAGTAATCTGTTAGTATCTTAATTCTTCACTTATTTGTTTGTTCATCATAAAAACTAAGTTGTTTAATCTAATTCGTCATCAAATTAAGCTTAGTAAAGGGGTTAGACTTAACATTCTTCCCTTTTTGATGATAATAAAATATTTGAGTGATAAACCTTTTAGAAAAAATCAGAATATGCAATGTGTTTTTATTTGCTTAGTGGGGATCCCCCTAAATATATGTACCCTGAATGTGCTTAAAAACTTTTTATTTTTTTCATTTCACTCTTCTCTTAATTTTTCCCCTTTTTGTCATAATAAAAAAGAATTAAGTAAAAGAGAATAAGAAATAGATTGTATTAAAATGATAAAACATATATACATTAGAGTAATAACAAGATTAATTGAGATGCATCAAAACAAAAAGAGATACATCATTATAAATTGAGATATAGCAGAAAAAGGATAACGCAGTGAAGTAACATCACAAAAAGATGAATGTAGCTAGAAAAGGAAGATGTGAGTTAAATATAGCAGCAAGTTAGGTTCTTAGTTTTCTAGTGTAAGTTAGAGGAAAGAAGTGGGGATGTTTAGAAGGAGTAGTTGTGGAAGGAGAAGTTGTGGTGGTAAAGGTGGGCTTTTGAGTGGGTTATTTGGAAGCTGACCTAGGTTTAGATACAACCTTTTTTATTCTGGGAGGAGGAGGGGGTAACAAAAGTGGGATCTTTTGGAATTGCAAAGGGTGGTTCTTGGGTTAAAAAGGGGCTTTTGTAGGTTGAAACATAAATGATATTAATGCGGTCTTTAAATGTATGGTCTAAGAGTTCGGGAAAAAGAGGAGGCTGCTTCTTAAGAATGGCTTCAATGTTAGCATTCATTCTAGCCATGTATTCCTCATAATACTGAGTGTATCGAGGAGGAGAAGCCTTTTTTGTTAACATTGGGAGGTGAAATTTTGGGTTTTCTCTTTGGTTTTTCTTGAATAGTTTGTTTTATGGGAATAGAAGGTGGTTTTCTAGATATTTTTGGTTGTGGAGTTGATTTTGGAAAAGGTGATGCTGTTGGCTTTCTAGCTATTTTTGGTATTTTTTTGGTTTTGGTGAGGAGGTTGGTTTGGGATAATTCACCCAAATTTTGTGATAAAGTGATGAATTAACAAGCTTTGGATAAGGAAGTAAAAGATTGTCAATAATAGCTTGGAGATTAGCTTTAGAGTAAAATAAAAATTCTTCCTTAGTTATAAGAATGTTATTGAAATGTCCTGAGGGAGATGGAAATGTTGTTCTAGGAGGCCTTGAAGTTGGAAGCAATTGAAGAAGTTTCTTAGTATATGCATCTTAAAAAGATGCTAACTGAGGGATGTTGATTTCATGATCCATGGGTATGAGAGGAGGATCGGGGATCGATTGAATTCTGGAAAGAGCAATCTGTAAGGCCCTGGAAAATTTTACAAATGTAAATTTTTGTTATTGTAAAGTTTTGCTAATTTTGCCGGGTCGAT
>JAYJMB010000820.1:0-17517 GCA_036873735.1 Pouteria campechiana | reverse complement strand
ACTCATTCTGCCTTGAGTTCCACCATATCCCATATAATAGAAGTACACTAGTGCTCCCATCACTCTTCTGGATTCCATCCCTAGGGGACACAAGCAGTATTCCAACACTCTTCTGAATTCCAGTTCCAGAGGGCATAAATATAGTATTCCCAATACTCTTCTGGTTTCACGATCTCACCAGGAAACTCACTGGTTTCAAAGATCACCAGCAAACTTATTAGTTTTCCAAAGCTCACCAACAACTTATATAATGTGATTTTCTTGAGCTCACCACAAACTTACGTAGCTGATTGACAGTACTAATTTTGCACATTATATTGTCTCTTTTGCTAGGCTGATTTGTACATATTTTGAGCACATATAAAATATATCTCGTTGAAGCTCATTAGATATCAATACTCCAGATTTATGATTAAGATAGAACTTTTAGGCTCATTGTCTTTAGCACAATGAAGTTTGATTATCTAGGAGGAAGCATAGTCTGAGAAATGTTACTTGATTAAGCTATATTCTAATTTTTCTCTCAGCTTCCTCGACATTCTTCATTGACACTGCTGTACCTTTATATTTCTTCAAAAATTTTGCCTATTAGAGGTAATTGGCTTTCTTTTTAATGTTGAAGACCGCTTTGATTTCTCCAGTTGAAAAGCTATCTTCTTGAGAAACATTTGTAGGTGGAAAGCCTGCAGTGTCATTCTTGAAAAAGATGCCTTTTCGGTTTTAGCAAATACCAAATAAAGACTTTTCTAATTGAATGACTCTTTCATTATTTTGAAAAGATGCTTATTAAGCCTGAAGAGATGCAGCCTCAGAAAGTTGCAACCTTTATCAGAATGTTGACTACTTTCCTTTGAATTTCTTTTCATCTTCACCTAAGCTTGATTTGTCTAGTTTGCTTAATAGAATCTACTTTGAATAGGATTTTTACTGGAGAGTATAATCATTGATGTCTAGTTTAGGTGGCTTCTACTCCTTATGATATATCATATTTTATCTAAGGAATTTATCTGATCGAGTCTTGGATTTGTGTCTTATAAGTAGCAGACAAAGTGACTCTGAGTAGATACTCATAATAAACATCTTCGTCTTTGTAATTTTGTCGAAGACTGTTGCATCATTTTTCTTCATCTTCTAGTTTATCTATTGTAACTAATAGATGAATTGTAGAAGTGACAACAAAGTTCTTCTTCTTTACTACTCATCAGACGATGTTCTCTTAGCAGATAAAGTTTCTTTCATCAAGCAAGGTAGCTTTATCTGTTGCTTTGTCTGTTGTAAGTAATACATGATCTTTTATTGTGTAGACAAAGCTTCTTCACAGCAGACGAAGAATTTTTCTTTTTATCAGCCGAAGTGGCTTTGTCTATTGTAAGTGACAGATGATTCTTCTTTGTAGATAATGCTCCTTCCCTGATAGACAAAATGACTTTGTTTATTGAAATCTGCAGATGAAGTTGCAAGCTAGAAACAAAGTCTTCCAAGTAGTTCATCTATTGGTTTTTCTATCGTAAGTGATAGATGAAGTTGTGGCATGCAGATGAATCCTCTTCTTAGTCATTCATAAGATGGGTTGTCTGTTAGAAGTAACAGATGACTTTTTAAGGCATAGACAACTTATTTCTTCAATGGTTGTCTGATGGTTTGTCTATTGCAAGTGGTAGACAACTCTTATAGATGAAGATGATAAACAAAATTATTCTTCTGCTCCTGTGCCGCTTTTACTTTGTCTTCTGTATTTTCTGCAAAGATTGCATATAAGCTCCTTATTCTTCTTTCGTTCTAGATAGATTTTATGAGAGACAAATGCTTGAATGATTTGACTTCATCTTAGCTCTTCATTTATCTGATTTCAACTTTGTTTCATCTCTACTTCTGCAAATTGAATTCATCTTTGTGTTGCGGACAAGTGTTGATTATAAGCAATTTATCTCACTTGTCCATGAAATAATTTGTCTGAATCTTTCTTAGAAATATGCTCTCAGATACTAACTTTATCTATAGAAGATTTATCTGATCACTCGTTGAGGCTTGAACTTCATAGCTACAGATATTCTTGATAGCTTCTTTTCAAAGGGTTAGTGTCATTCTTTTTGAGCATTCTTATCTTCTTTGCGTTAGTGGATTTTGCTTATTGATGTGTTATTTGTGTGCATTGTCCACTGTATTTAAATTATTTTTTTGTATTTTTATATATGTATTTGCAATACTTAGGAACATAATTGTCAGTACCATAGATGTTCACTCATATATTATTGCTCATCATCAAAACTTGGTTGTTTGTCATATGCACCATTTAGTTCAACAAAAAATGTATGAGCTAAATAAATTTTGATTTGAATATGAGAAATAAAGATATTAGATTATGCATGATAGGGGGAGTATTGAGTATGAAGTTTAGGATCATGCATTGTTGGGGGAGAAAACAGTTCAATCCCTCATAACTTTGATTAATGTAAATCCTTCACCCGCCTAGACCTTTTTTATTATGACAAAAGGGGGGAGAATGTTATGATTTGCTATACATTTGAGGAAAATAATGTAAAGAGGGAAAGAAAGAGAAACTAAACTTTTAAAAGTTTTGAATGTAGACCAATCTTAGCACAATAAACTTTAACAAAACAGACCAATCTTAGCACAATAAACTTTAACGAAACAAACTTCCATAGGTTTATTTTATATGTTAGTTAGGGGAGTTTACTTAGTTCATTAGCACTATTTCTATTAGTGCAAGTTTGTCATTATAAAAAAGGGAGAGAATGTTGAGTCTAAGGGTTTAGTTTTGATGATTAACAAAACTTATTAATAACTTGAATTAAGATAATGATATTTTTGCTAAGATTTTATAAAGGAAAGTTGCATTTTCGAACTTTAGAGGCATTTCAGAGGCATTTCATAGATTTTGAAGGGCGCAGTCAATATGTTAGCCGCCTACGATACCTCCTACGAAGCTCCAAGGAGAAGCATTCTCATTGGACAGTTGCAACCAATCAGGCAGCCTCCTCCCATATCGCCTGGGGCGCAGCTGATCGAAGCAGGCACCTATGGTAGTACCTGCCGCTCCAATGATTGAAAATCCATAGCATTGCAATGATTATATATTGCAATGGTCTTATTCCAAATGGTCCTAAGTCTCTTTGGATTGTAGATAATTCATTGTAGAGAAATAAAATGCTTAAGGGTTCCAAGTGCTAAACAAGAATCAAACAATAACTTATTCAAGTTTCTAAAGTATATTCACTCCAAGGTGCTGCTAAGATCAAGGAGCTTCAAGGCTACATCATTATCACTTCAAGGGAGTTCGAATTCACTATAAAGTACTTATTGTTTTATCATTTATTATTGAGCTTTAGCAATGTTTACACTTAGGCCTAGTTAGAGTTATTTTCATGTACACTTTGTATTTGTATTTGGAGTTTCGTTTTAGCTTTGAAAATTAGGAGGAGTTGCTGATTAGCTCTTGAAAAATCATCTTTATATGAGTTGTTGGTGAGCTCAGTGAAAAACCATCATTATATGAGTTGTTGGTAAGTTCATGGAAAATCAATATTGTAAGTTTCTGGTGAGCTAGGTAAAACCAGTGTAAGAGTTCTTGGTTAGCTCGAGAAACAAAGAGTGATTCTATAGGGTATAGTGGAACCTAAGATTGGGAAAACCTTAGAGAGTAGAATAGGTGCTAAGGAGGCCCAAACTACTATAATTCATTATGTTTTTGTCTTTATGCTTGTGTGCTCCCTCTACATTCCATTTTTTGTACTTACATATACCATCTGATTTTCCATACCTATAGGATTTTAGCTTTACCATATAACCTGCGTATCATAGCAAGTCAAGGTCCAACGGAGAAGATGAACTTTTTTGGTCAAGATAAGCATGTATAAAATGGGAAGAGTGAATAGCTCTGTGAAGCAGTTTCTATGGATGGTGACAACTTTGGTAAAATGTTAATAGTTTTTATAAATTATTAGTATGTTGCAATAATATTTAAAATGTTGGTAAAATTTTAATTATAGATAAAAGTTAGAATAAATGTGCAAATGATCCTTTTGAAGCACATTTGATGTTACATCAAACGTAGGTTTATTATTCAACGACAGTCATTTAGCAGTGCAGCATACATTTTTTGATATTTACACCCTATGAGCCAACCCACTTGCATGTCGATTGTAGAGAAGCAAGGGTGCAACTTGGGTTGGGTTGCCTCAAACCCGCTTGACCTAACCCAAAGTATTACACTGATTCAACATTCTTGGGATTCTGGTTTTAAAATCCGACCCAAATTAGAATTAGGGTTGATTTTACGTTGGTAGCAACCCAAGCCAAAACCCACCTAAATTATATATAATAAAAAATGAAAATGCCAATACACTATTGATCTCGCATTGACCCTGCCCTTGCTGCTGCGCCATTTCTTCTTTGGTTAAGACGAAATCCCCTTCTTTTTCTTCTTCTTCTTCTCTCGTCTCCACGTTCTCCTACCCAAATTCCCCTCTTTTATTTTACTCTATTCTTGCTCCTTGTTTTAATCGCACAAAGTCATTCTAGATACTTCCTATCACTCCATTCCAGACTCTCAAAGATGCCCATAAGTGATCCTTTCCATTTTTTTCCTCTCTTCTTCTACTTCCATTTCTTTCTTATTCTTCTTTCCAGATTATGCAAATTATTCAGAAAGGAAAAAGGCTCAAAGATCTTCCTAAGAAAGAAGGACGAAGGCTCGAAAATACTTCCTGTCACTACATAGTGTCTAGATTTCAGAGATTGTGAAGAAATCACCGTCGACGTCCATCCATGGTGATTTCCAAGGGTGTCATTCCCTCTTTGGAGGTACTTTTTCTTTACCTATTCATTAATTTTTTGATAATGACATAAATGTTTCTCTTCACAATGCTTGCACTGGGTTTAATTCTCGAAGTCGTGGGATGTTAGTAGCATCCTATTGTTTCTTTTCTAGAATTCTTCCTACTAAATGTTGAGTTTCGATGGCACAAGCGTCCAACAGTAACCTATTTGTTGTAATCTTGGTGCCTTTTCTTGTGAGTCCACATTGGTGCGATTGATCAATTATTCACCATGCATTTCTACAAAGAACAACAACTGTTCTCTATGCTTTTCTGTTGCTTAATTTTACTTGAAGAACCGTTTGCTCAAACTTTTAATTTCATGTTATTTTTGAATTTTAGTCTAATATTAGGAAATGGTTCATGAAGTCGCAAGACCCGCGACAACTATTTTCGAGCCGAGAGAACCATTCCCTTCTAGTGCAAAAGCAGGGAAATCTGTACGAATTTGAGTTTGTCTTTTGGATTCACTAACTGATTATAAATATAGCCATGAATCTCAATTCAACCATGAACGGTTAATCCGAATTCAACCCAAACCTGATCTACTTAATTTAGGTTAGGGTTAAAGTTTTAAAATTAGAATTTGATTAAAGTTGAAGTTTTAGACCTTAGATTATGATTAAAATTGACCTCAACTTGATCTCTAATGACCCTACTGCACCCATATGCTAGAGAAAATTCCACAACGATAATATCTCTAAGCTTTCTCGTTTACCATTCAAACTCTAGTCCAGAAAAACGAAGGAAGGTTAAAACGGTTTGCACTTGTTTACGCTGATACATTTCACGAGACTAGATACAACCCTTTCACGTGGCATTGCACGGGGATACGGATTGCATTCTGTACATTCCGCCAGGGCCGTTTCAGGTTCGAGAAATAGAGACTCTAGGCTGCTCACAATTTTAGCATGTACACCGTGGCCTGCATATCAAGTTCCGCATGCCGCCAGAGTAACAAATATCTGCACTCCGGAAACAGGTGCCCATGGCCATGCGCAAGTCATGGTCAAAGTTGAAGCGAAGCTGTCAATTTCACGGCCTACGCGTAAACGGAAAGTGATCGCCTATAAAATAAAATACAACTTGCTTTTTCATTTCTTTTCTTTTTCGAGTCCTTTTTATCTTGAAGATGGATAGGGCAAAATAGCAAGTCGGGCATCACAGTTCTATGAGCATAAACAAGCCAATCACGGCGAACATCTTCAAAGCCTAACTTATGACGTGGAAGGCGAACCAATATTACTGTTTTGGACCACCTTCTAAGCAATGGCCTGGATAACATAGCTCACTGTAGCATAGATGGAAGTTCCCATGGCAAATGGCAAGGAGATGCAGGCACCGTTTTTCCTCGCCTCGGATCCTAGTTTTCCATCATGTCCTTGCACCAAAAAAATGCACGAGGACCCAATGAAGCATATCCGCATGCACTACTTTTACAAGAAAAAGACGGGGGTATCCAAGGACCATGAACTTGCTACTTCTAAGACACTCTTGGATTCCAAACATTCGCTTTAACCCGAAAGCAAGAAGCAATTGAAAGCGATGTACCAGACAAAGAAAATAGCTGAAAACAGAACAGAGGCACCGAATTTTCCTAACTAATCCTACTCTAGGACATAAATTAATAATCATGAATGTTGAGACCAACAATAAAAGAAAAGAATACAATATATGTTAGTCAGCAGAGCTATCCGAGCCCCACTGTCTTCAGTTGGACGGATTCGAAGATTTAAAAGCGTTCTCCGAAACCGAATTTTGATAAAAAAGAAGAAAACAAGCAAAAGTTGGGCGGTCGCCAATGAATTTGGGGACACCAGAGAAAGTACCTATGAGTCTGTTCAAAAGTTGATTTGGGTACCAATTACCCCTCATCGACTTGGATTAATACAATATCAAACATGGTTTTGATGCTTTTGGGTGCACTACAGAATCAAATTGCAATAACTAGTTCAATTGAGAAGCCATGATCAAATTGTATTCAGCATCCTTGGCAAGCGCTTCCATCAAACTCCAGCTGGAAACTACCAAACTGTGATGGAGCCATTGGTTTCTCCTAGCATGAATCATTTGGAACCTGAACACAATGTGGTCAATTGCACTCAACAGAAAGATTATTGTAATCCGATTCAATAGTGCATCCAAATGCCGCCTAGATATCCTATTCACCTAAACCAAACGCCTATTCATACTTATGCAAAACAATGTATGATGTTGTGTCAGTATCTATATGATGACTGGGGAGGACTGCGGCCCTGATCGAATGGACCACGACGGTATATACGGTTCAACTGCATCTCAACCACGAATTGTGACGCTTACTGCCGTCTTTCTTTCTCCTTTGATAATAGCTTAATCCAAAAGGGCGATCCCCCATTATGTAGGCCTATTCTCTGCTGTCGTAGTTGCAGGCTCGGTTTGAGAAGAAACGGAACCAGCTGCTACCGTGGCCCCTGTTTAAATCGATCAGCAGCAACAATTATCACTGATGATCGAGTTTCCAGATTGATTTGCAGTGAGTTCTGAGCTGAAACAAAAAGCAAAAGAAACTCACCGGCCGATGATTGAATTGAAGGGGGAAGAGAGAGGATCCCAGCATTGAATTGCTGCTGAGGCACGTAAGGGTATTGTAGCATTTGAGGAAACTGCATTCCCAAGCCCTGAGCCTGGCTACTGTTATGGGCCACTGCATACTGGCTGAAGTAAGGATAGAAACTTTGATACATTCCAGAGGCAGCGGTAGCGGTGGCCGCAGTGTAGTAAGGGGAAAATTGGTGCCCGCCATAGAAGCTGTAATAGTTCTGCACATATATACAATATCATATAATGGTTCCCGCATATATTTAATCTCAAGAACTGTAACTTTTTTGCACATATATAATCTCAAGTCCTTATATTTCCTTTGTAATTTACTAAATCATAACTAGTTGAACTGCAGAACAAATGACAAAATGCATACCATGGGATACATGTTTTCTTGGGAATATGCCGGATACCTGAAAATTGGTGAATTTTAACTGATGAAATGAAAATGCAGGATTGAAAACAAGATCTGGGCTTGATTGATTTTCTACTCCAATTTTCTTTTCTCACTTACCCGTAGGAAGAATAAGGAAATGGGTATTGAGTGGATTGGTTGAAGTAGGCCGCCTTTGACACGCTGCCATGGTAGGCCGGAAGAGCTGAACTGGGCACTGACCTGAACCGTCCAAATCCTGCAAATTTGTAACATATCGCAGCATGGTTTGATAAGAAATCGATGATTTCTTCAGTTCATCAGCATCACGACCAAGAAAAATAAACACAGACCATGTTGTGGTGTAGGTTGGCGAGGCCGTTGTGCTACGCCGAGAGATGCAAGATTGCAATTAGCCCGCCTTCCGTCAATCACAGGAGAAGGGTCTTGGCAGGCCCTCATTGCCGAATCCGGATCTTTGAAAGTCACCTAATAAAGGCAGAAAAATCAAATTGAATAAATTAAATCAACAAAAATTCACCATTAAGAATAGAAGAAAAATAAGAGGGAGAGAGTAGTGGTGAGAAAGAGAAGAGGAATTACAAAACCATAGCCTTTGGATCTTCCAGTATTCTTATCTGTAATGACAACAGCTTCCAGAATCTCTCCAAACTGCTCAAAGTAGCGCTTCATGGTTTCTCTCTGCGTCTCCCAAGCCAAACCTCCAACAAAGATCTTCGTAAACGTCGTATCGTTGTTACCACCATGTCCGGAATTGCTTCCACCGCTGCCCATCAAAAACTGCCTCTGGGGTTGATGAGACATCAAGAATCGCCAAAGAAGCAACACCCAACTTGGGAAAAGAAAATGAACCAAGTCTTCTCTTTGTTATCACAAGAATCTCTTTGTTATCACAAAAAACAGCAGAAGCAACGTCAACGAAAACTCTATTCACGATGATTCTGGAGCAAACACAAGGAGAGAAATCATTCCTAGAGAGAGAGAGTGCTAGTAAGCAAGATGGAATAAGCAGCGAAAAAAGAGAGCGAGTAAACAAGATAGAATAAGCAGCGAAAAAAGGAGAGAGAGAGAGAGAGAGAGAGAGAGAGAGAGAGAGAGAGGAAAATAGAAGGGAAAACAGGAGAGAAGAAGAAGGGAGAAGTTGTGAGGCCCACTATAACATGATCAGAGTCGTCCTTTTCCTTTTTCTTTATTTTATTATTTATTATTTTATTTTCCTTCTATTTCTTCCTAAGCACTTTCCAAACTTATGTTAGCTTTGGCTATCTGCTTCGCTGTCTCCAACTTTCCTTTACCTCTTACTGCCTTTGATTAATGCGGAGAGAAGCATGTATGCTTGAGTATGGTATGCGGATGCGCGCGCTTGAGGAAGAATGCAAGAGGAGAGTCGCAGCACGTGCGTGTGCGCTCGCCCAAACTTCTGTTCTGTTGGTCCATCAAATAACAGGCTACCAGCATGGCCCCTCGCCGTTAAAAGACATCACACCTGTAGCGATCCCACCTGTTTTAGTATGTTCTGAAACTAAGCACACGTGTGGGATGCAGAAGACGGATCATTGCAGAGCAAAAATGGAGCCATAAACCAGGCTAGTTAGCTCAGCAAATTGGGCCACATTTTATCCACAATCGGCTGATAGGTGGACCAACGTGGAGAATTTTTTTTTCTTTTTTCTCTCTATAGATTTTTTGGTTCGTCTGTGCGTTCACGTGGATGCCTACGACCCAGATCTCACATGCCCGGTTGCAAACTCGCATGAAATCATCATGAATGCCACATGAAAACAAGAGGTTTTTGTCTTCTTGTCAAAACCACATTGACAGCCTCTTTGGATCGATATGTCGCATGTGTGGGTATTTTTCTCGAACTTTATTATCACAGAAAATACTTCATTTAGACCCACACGCACATAAATCTTTCTGCTGCGACTCAAGTCAGCTGACTTTTCATTCACACGTATAAATACACGTGCAAGAGAAGAAATACGATTCCTTGGGAGTGTTTTTATACAAATTTTCACACACAAATTTAAACGTAAACGAATGGGTTAGACCTCATAACGACTTTGGTTAAATTAAATCCATTTATCATACATAACATGGCTTTTTTAATTAAGATTCACAAAATCATTTTAATTGATAATTCTAATAAGCCATAAAAAAGATAATTTTTTTATATTGATATTTACATTCAAATGAGTTGAAATTAGTGGCTTGCATAATTTTTTAATCTTGATAATTTTTGAAATTTTAACTGAAAAAAAATATGATACTATGAATTGAATTTAGCTATATATTATTGACTTCATCATTGTGTGGCTGGGTTCATGGATAACAGATTTGAAGAGAAGAGCTGAAGATTTTGGTCGATTGTTATCTCGTGTTTCCGGAACGTCGCGAATAAAAGAACGTCGAAGAGACGCATCCAGTCCTGGTTCGTCGGCTTGTATCCATCCAAAAAACTGAAATAATGGCATTTGTTACTTAAGTATTACATGTATGCTTGACGGTTTCATCTGATGCTTCGACAAACTTACGATACAATCATTTTACTCCCGTACGCGTCATATATTTATACAATATATACACCGTATAAAATTCGACGCATCATTTTGATTTCCGACGATGCGCGTATGTAGAGAAATGGTGAGTCGCACTTCATATATTTAAAAAGAATAAATAAATTGCTTGACAACACCCAAATAAAGTTGTCATGATACCACAGTTTATGAAATGGCAAGATTTTCCCGTGCATTTTCCACCATGGAAATCATTTCCAAGATGATTATTAATATTTTTTCTCATCTAATTATTTCTGTGTGGTTTATGAATGACATATTATTTATGTTCTTTCCAATTGTATCTTTAACTTGGATATTGAATCTGTTTTAGTTTAATGGTAAGATTTTATATCAGTGTTATCACAAGTGTCCAATCCGTTCAATTGGCTAATTAAATCGTTTGAACTAATTCTTTAATAGAATATAATTTTAAAAAATTGAAACTATCGATATTAATCTAAATATATAAATATTTTGTATAGTATTTTACTACTTTAATTTATCTTTTTATTTCATTAATAATATTAAAAAATTTTAAAATTTTTATTAATGATCCCGGACCAATCAATGACGGGTTTACGGTCAAATTGATCCAACCGGCCTTTCTAGTCTGATTTTGATAACAAGCCAGTCTCGTCCCATTTTAATGACACTGTTTTGAATCGAGAATAAATTAGATAAAATTAGACAGTGATAAGATTTTAACGCATTTTTTTCTACCATAAACATGAAATAGATAATTTAATCCTAGTTGTCTTCTATTAATACTTCTAAACTTTGAGTTGTTGATGCCGCAAATAGTGTTAATTTTTTTTATAATTTCCTTTAAAATGATACATATCGTTAAATATTCAATTTTGATGGTTCATAATGACATCTTTAAAAGACTTAATGCAGCATACAATTTTAGCAAATTCCTCATATGTTATATATTACATAATATAAATAGTTGAGATCACTCTATAAGATTTTATTGTAACTAAAAATTGTAAATTTTGCAGCAGTGGTCGATATCCGCCAAGAAAGAAATAATAAAGTTCAGATTTTGTTGCCATTGGAGCTTTTTACTACGACAGAACTAAAATGCTCATGAATTATTAAAACTGTAGTTAAGTAGCTCAATAATTTGTTCCCAAATGAGCCAATAATCCGGTGACATGAGCGCGAATTAATGTCCAGAGCTAAAAGAAGAAGGCTGTATAAATCCGCTATTCATCTCCGTAGCAAGCGGCAACAGAAAGGGAAGAAGTTTTTCATTGGAATCTGGTTAGCTCTCCTTCCAAGTTACTGCACCGTAACAATGGCGTCTGATCAACAGGTTTCTACTCCGCAGGACCACGCTAAATGCAATCCTTCGATGGGATAAGCTCGGATCCAACGGCAATGGGCGGCGATTCATCTCCCTCTCCCCTTCTAAATAGAAGATTCGGCTTCGCAAATAACGTCGGAAGCGGGTGGGGCCGTTGCAATCGTCCGTCAAAGTAGGCCGTTGGTACCATCGCCTTTTGTCAAAAATCAATTGGCGGATTGAGCGGCGATGCTTCTGTGGGCTTAACTGTATTTGATAATTAGCCTCAGCCTCAGCCTCAGCCAGCCAGCCTGCCGACCTGGAATATTTTACTTCTCCCTCCACATGATCCCGACCGGACTTCCTTGTTCAACGCATCCTCCACCCCATTTCAACAAGTTGCATAGAAATTTAAATAATATTTAACTAGTCAACAGCGTTTAACTGATTTGATGTTATTAGTATAAATATCAATTTAAATAACCAATAAATTACAAGTCGTTTATTTCTAACTAGATTGGATTCTTTAGTCTTTATATCTTCAATTTTAGAGAAAATCGATGATGGTTCGGTAAATCCAACTGTCTTAGTAGAAATTAGTCGGTCTTTTCGCGACATCGATTAAAGCAAATGACGATAGAATCACAATATGGCATGGGAATGAATGAGCTCTAGCCAAGTGGTGGGGCCCGCAGACATGCGGAACATCCGTTGATGCGGTTATGGCTCTACTTTCAAGTTTCAGCAACAATCAATGACACAAAAAACATCTCGGATCAACTGGGAGATACAAGTGTTTCACTTCTTTGCCTGATTACCTGAGTAATGATTGTGAAGTAATTATCAATACACGGTCAACATGGCATTTGAGGAGCGCTCGATCAACAGTGGAGACAGGTGAACCCCACTTGTCAGAGCTGAGAAGCGGAGTATATCTTGTGGAGGGCGCCAAGTTTAGAATTTGGAAGCGAATCATGATTGTCGCTACCACACAACGGCTTTGGACTGTCGAGAGATCGGTCAAACCTTTCCTGCCAACAACTTCTCTCCAGCTGGGATCCCAGGTCTATTCCATTTCTAGTGTGACTTTATCGGCTAGGAGCTGCTTTTTTTACAGCTCGGCTCCCTCTCAAATCTTTTCTCGGCTTGGGTTCAAGTGGCACGTCCCACCCAATTATGCGACGCGACGCCAAGACATATCAAACCTTTCATTCGATAGTCAGCGGACGGCCAGGATCATCTGTCTATTACTCATCTCGATCGTTTTTGTTGGATGGACCTTTCATTTGATAGTCAGCGGACGGCCTGGTTTACATGTGCACTTTAGTGTTGCAATTTCATTCTTAAAGATACGTCAAGGCCTAACCACGGAATAGAAGGTCCAGACCGGAGTATGCAACGCAGGACTCACCCCGAACTGCGCCCTTTGGCCCTTTGCGTGGCGGGAGGAGAGACATCCGAGTTTAGAACGCCGTACTATCCACATGAACCCAGCAAAGGCTGCAGACCACGGAGAAAGATTCATGCATCTCCCCCATCCGGATAAATTGGCTTCATCGCACACGTGCGACCCGACGTGTGCAGGATGGTGGGCTCGGATAATGGGTATAGCTTGTTACGCAACACCGATAAAAGCCTTTTTACCATATCTTAACCACCGCTTTTCCAGTACACGACGGAAACAAAGATTGCCACCCGTGATCTGAACCGTCCATGTCGGGTATTTTGTTCTCTAATATGGAACGTGAATGGGGCAAAGCGATAAATATCTTGCAGTGAATATGGAACGTGAATGGATTATCGCCTAAGCTTGAATATAGAAACTCCTATGGGAATTATAAAGAGAATATGAGCGTATGAAACGTGGGCCACCTCAGCACATGGGTTACAAACTGCGAATCCTGAATAGCAACAGAATAATAAATAAAAAAGACACTCTGGCAGAGTCACTGCCCAAGCCAAGCTATGGTCAACGGCACGCTTAAGCCAACATGACCGTTTTTCTCGACATGCCTGCTCAGTGCACTCGCGCGACTGCATTCTTCTGCTGCTTGCAACCGCCCGCAGCGATGGCTCCTCGACTTCAATCCTTGGGAGATTGACCGGCCGTCCTCTACTTTTTAATGTAGGAGTTCGCTCGATGAATGGAACATTACTCTGGAAATAGGAGTCTTTTGCATTGGCGAGCATGTATCCAAGTAGATTAGAGCCAAAAAAATCTAAGTCTGGTGGGTCCCACGAATCCGGCCGAGCCTATCTGCCCAACAACCTCCACTAACGGTTCTGTGGACGGCCCGGGATTCGGCCAGCCTTCCTTCGGAGGTCCCTCTCATCGGATTGCCGATAGTGGATCCCACCATACCGGACTCGACACATCAGTGCCGGGCCCGGGCTCCTAACGGTATTGGATTAGGTATAGCAGGTGATTCCACACATTTCATTACCAAAGGGCGACCGTTCAGTGTTGTCACAAAAAAAATAAGGAACATTGGTCGTTTATCTTGTCCCCAAATCTTTAAAAAAATGCTAAAATATCTATTTTGACTCGAAGGAGTAATATTTAGCATATTTTCATTAAATATGTAGGCTTAATTTATGGATTAAATTAAAATATATTTATACTTAAAATAAACTTTATATTTCTTGATGGTCTTGATCCTCTCCCTAGATTTGAAGACTTTGGATTAAACAGAAAAGCAAAAAATTTTAATTCTTTACGCATAATATTTAACTTAGGAATAAAAAATTATTAGACCGTTTAGATTAATTATATACCCCACTTTTATACCTGTTGCTCAGCCATGGTCCGGTTGCCAACTTCTTAGTTCATTGCCGGAGCTACTTGGGTGAGATAAGCATCCTATATTCATATGCAGGGTGGTATACAAAATCATTTTAGGGGTCCACCTTATGTTTTATATCAACCCAACTATACAAAATATATAACATAAAAATTTAACTCGTTAATATTAAAAATCATCAAAATCAAATGGTCCTAAGAAGAGAAATCATGGTTGAGGATATTTTTATGGTAGAAAAGTTTTTGGATAATAAATACCATATATTATATTATTCACATAATCTAAAGATTTAAATATATGAATTTTGACTAAATAAATATATAAAATATTTATATATTATAAAAATAGTTTAGGGCATATTTTTCTGATAAGTATATAATTTTTATAATTTTTACTTATCATGGCTCATATTAATGTTGGTCCTTTATAAGATGGCAGCTCAAGAGAGTAGGGAATTAAGCTCCATAAAATTTTGGTCAAATAAAATTAATGTGCTGTAAAGAGTTGAAAAAAGATCACAAAGCATAATACATAATTTTTATAGTAGTTTAACCCAAGTTAGGTTCTTATTCTACCATTTTAAGATGGTGTTTTTCTTACTATCTTAGGTTCCACTAATCAGAATACTTCGAACAACATGGTGGTTTTATGGAGCTTATCAATTAACTCTTATAATTCAATCACTGCCCTTACAACAATGCAAACCAATAAATAATGCGAGTGTCCTTACTTGTAGAAATCAACTCTTATATTGCAAGCTTCCCACTTACAGAAACAATAAATGAGTAAATGGAACATATACAATAACTTACCTCCTACTAAAGCTAAATTGTACATAATATAAATCAAAAAATATAAAATTTACTCAATGAAGCACTATGTTTCAAACTCCTTTGAAACTCGGATTGATGAAATTTGAAGCTTGAAGATTTTGTTAGGATTATGTGCATGATTTTGATCAGAACAAAACTTATTTTAGACTTGATCTATGCTAATGATGATTTCAGTCTAGAAAGCCTAAAATGAAGATAAATATGCTTGGCATGAATAATCATTATTGTAACATTTTGAATGCAAGTATATTATGAAAATTGTTTTAAAAAATGAAAAATTCATTATGATCCATAGTGCATTAACTTTGTTTATTATATGTTGGATCATAGATATATCATGTGCTTTATGAAGCTATTACTTTAAACTTTCATTGAAAAATATAATATGTGATTTATTTATGTTCTACAACTTATGAAAATTATATGTGAATAAATGTATTTCGATTTATGATGAATGATGTCTAAGTTTCATAAATGGTAAAGTTCAGAAATATTTTATGCAGGACTGGAGTCACTTGCCATAGCCTCTTGTAGATACCATGTTGCAGCCTCCTGCGGATGAATAGTAAGATGCGTATGGGAGTTTTGTTCTAGAAAATGATCACAGCCACTTGGACATACCACTTACTATATCACTTGGGGCCCAGGCGCTTGGGCCAGGTGCCTGTAGTACTGCCTGGCAACCCCCAATAGTCAAAAATTTGAATGTTGCTCCACCAAATCAACTCAAACGGTCATGATTTTGAGAAATCTACTTAAGGAGAAGTGGAGGGACATTTCCAAGTAGTTATGCATTCATTTTGAAGGTTCTTTTGAGCTTTAATCTTTTCATTCTCAAGCAACCAAAGGCTAAGAGCTTAAACCTTTTTCATATTCACATAAGAACTTTCAACTTCATAATATTCATTCAAAGCCTTCTTCTACAACACAAAGGGAAGATTCTCAGCACTGAAAAGAGCTACTCAAATCACTTCTTACCTAATGCTCAACAAGAAGCACGTTCAAATTATAATTGTCTCTTTCTTTCATTTGTGTATTTCTTGAGTTATAAGAAACCAACCAAGAAGAGTGAGTCGATTGTTAGAGAGATTGTTTTCATAATCGATTGCTAAGTTTATGCTCCCTTGAGCTGGAATTAAGAAGAGCAAGTAGATTGTTGGAAAGATTGTTCTTATAATCAATTACTAAGTTTATGCCCCTTGGAGCTGGAATCTAGAAGAGTGTGATGAGCACTTGTGTAATTCCATTATAGAGAGAGAGTGAAACCCAAGGCATGGAGAGAAGCATTCTTGGAAGAGTGGAGTAGTCCCCGAACTACTATAAAAATTATTATGTGCTATTCATATGTGATTGCTTTACTTTCTTACATTTAACTGCTTTATTGCTTATTTTATTATAACTTACACACAAGCATAAAAAGGAGGGAAAGTGATCAAATAGGGGTTAAGTAAGAAATTTTTATAAACCCAATTTACCCCTAACCTCTTGGGTTAAGCTAAGCTTATGGGACCCAACAAGTGGTATCAGAGCAGGCTACAAGCCTACTTGTAGAGATCTAAAATGGAAAACCCATCAACATCCTCTACTCATGTATTTGCCGAGGGGCAATCTTCTACCCAGCCACCCCTATTTGATGGAATAAAATTTACATATTGGCAATTAAGGATTAAACAATTCATTATGGCTAGTGCATGGATTCTTAGAAAGCCATAATAATAGGAATAACCCTTCCTACAACTAAGATTGAAGCTTGGAGCAAAGAATAAATAATAAAGGTTCAAGACAATGCTAAAGCAATGAGCTCATTTTTTTGTGCCTTATCTGCAAGTGAGTTCGGTAGAGTTTCATCATGTACCACTGCCAAAGATATTTGGGATAAACTGATATCAATCTACGAAGGTTCTTCCCAAGTCAAGGAGACTAGGAGGAATATACTTATAGGAGAATTAAAAAATTTCAAGATGAAAGAAGGAGAAAGTATTTTAGAAATGTATACACATTTTCAAAAAACACTATCACTCTCAAAGGATTAGAGAGAGAAATTTCTAATTCTGAACAAGTTATGAAGATCTTAAGAGCATTGCCAAAGTCTTGGAATCAAAAGATCACAACAATTGAGGGAGTGAAGGACTTAAATGTGCTTAAAGTTGATGGCTCAAATTTAATACCTCGCAAGTGCACGGTCGATGTATAGTCTAGTGTGCTTATGCAAGGGTCGATCC
>JAYJMB010000819.1:0-17518 GCA_036873735.1 Pouteria campechiana | reverse complement strand
GACTTTCTAAAATCCCATTTAATCACCATCTTTAATACATGTAGGCTACTCATTTGGTGAATCATGTATCCAAATAATTTTTCATCCATAATGTATATTATTTTTATATTTTTTATTTATTTTTCTCAATTTAATTGAATTTAACCAAAAATTTCCAAAAATTACCGGCAACTCAGTATTCTAGCTTTCACATGCAGTTTTTTTTCACTTGTTAATCATTGATTAACATGTGTCTTCATCATACTCACATTAATATGGATAATCCATCCATTTTTATAATTTTTTTTACTAAAATAAATATATCTTTTTCAGTATTTACATGTTTGGCATTCCACTGATTTAAATTCATTTTCTTTTTCACTTAAATGATTTATTTAATACGCTTTAATGTACCCCAAACCTCATACTCATGTTTATATTAATAATCCACTCAAGTTCATAATAATTTTCTCAAAATTTTAATTATACAACCTGTTGACCCAACAAAAATTATCGAAACTTTATAATAGCAAAAATTTACATTTTTGAAATTTTCAGGCCCTTACAATAAATAGCTCTTGTTTGCACTCAGATAGTCACAACTCTTCTTGAGTCTAGTTTCAACCACTAGCTCAAGGGACTTACAATGAATATCAAAAGTTAAAGCATAGATACTTCTAAATAACCACAAGGGAAGGTTTCTAAAAGTTAAATGCAAAAGTAAATGATCTTCTTGAAAGGTGGTTGGGAGCTTTCAAAGAAAGTTGAGGAAGATTTGAATGCAAGGCTCATGACACTTGAAAGATAGCAAAAGTTTTTTGACTCAGATCAGTAAATGCTCTTAAGAGGATATTGAATATTTTCATTGATGCTCCTTCTTGATCCAACAACGTTGCATTTATAATTACTTTGAATTCTTACCGTTGGTAATAGGTAAACTCCTTTAATAATAGAAGACTGTTCTAATTAGCATATTTGAATTTTCTGACTTCTGCTTAATCCTCGTCTGCTGGAATGCCTACAACATTGACCTTGGAGAAGATGATTTCCTTGATTCTTGTTAGGTATCAATCAAAGAGTTGCTCCAATGGTTAATTCTTTTCATTAATATAAAAAGATCGTTATTAATGCTAAACAAAGACCATCATTTTAGTTTACCTATTGTTCTTCTTCTCTTATAACAGACAAATTATCTATCCAGCTATTCATTAGACAAAGTCTCTTCATCTTCAGGTTTGTCCATGGTAAGTAGCAGACGAATCCAATTATTGCAAACGAATAATCTTCTTAGCACTTCGTCAGTTGGTTTGTCCATTCCACATAATAGACAAATTGTGAAGTCATAGATGAATCTTCTTACCAGTACTTCGTCCATTGGGTTGTCTGTTATAAGTAACAGACGAACTTGTTGGAGCACAGACAAATTTTCTTCAATGCTTTGTATGTTGGATTATCTATTATAAGTAATAGACAAATCATTGAGGTGTAGATGAATTATCCTTTTGTCTGTTGGGTTGTCTATTGCAGATAGTATACAAGTATAGAGGTAAAAACAAACTCCATTACTCCACTAGACGAACTTAACGACTCTGCCAAATGACCTTCACTTCTTCGCCTTTGTCTATTTTTAATAGACAATCATTGGCTTGATTGTGACTCACTTATGATAGATGAAGTCTATTATATGCATGCTTCTTTACATCCATCAGATATAATCTTGACTTTGATAGATGAATGAAAACTCAATTAATTCCTTTTCATTTGAGCTTTGTCTATAGTAGTATTTCATTTTTGCTTCTGCACTCACCCAAGCTTTTCAGTTAGACAGATTGACACCTTGGAATATCTTTTCTATGCTCAATTTTTTGTGAGGCTTGCAACTTGATTCTGCAAGCTAAATGCTTAGAAATCACCATTAGTATATAATCTTTAATCAAGTTTTGTTTTCATTAAAACTATGCATTTATGCTAACAGTCTAAACATGATAAATCCTACCCAAAATGGCATGAAAAAGGGGTGGAATCATAGGTCTTGGGCATAGGGAGAAAGAAAACGGAATGGGGAAGGGAAGAAACAAAACAGAATGGAAAAAAAATCAGGTCATCCGTATTTATCCATTGACTGGAGCTGGTGGCCCCAGAATCCGGCACCATAGTGCCCACTCGTCTGCCACTGCCTTTGCCTCATCACAATCCGGTGCCCAATCTGGCACAACAGTGTCAGTCTTGCTGGCCCCATTCTACTTCACTCTATCTTATTTCAATTTCATTCTTTCCACCTCAATTCCTTATTTCTTTTATCTTTTTCCATGATATTTTCACATAAATATACCACTATTCCACATCATTAATTCCTTCAAATAATTTAAAAAATTTCATTCCCATTCATATTATTACCAAATCCCAATAATTTAACACCCCAGGTGTTACATTAATGTACTATATTCTATTGGTTTTTTTACCCAGGGATAACCTATGAACCTTCTAATGTTTGGACAATTTTTTCTTTCTTCTGCTAGGCTCATACCCTTGGACCAACCTGTAAATTTTTGTAAATTTTCATCATCTAAGTACTCACAACCAACTCCCTTTTTACTAGTTTGATTAGTCATTCTCATGAACTTGGTGACAGATTCTCTTGGGTGGGAGAATTTGCTTAACATACTATTTAATATCTCTAACTCCTTTAGATTTCCAACCTCTTTTTATAAAGATAAATTTCTTTCTGCTAGAAGAGAATTTACTTTGATGGATGAATCAAAGTGTCTTCTTTTGAGTAAATTCTTGCCAAGTGATTCAAACTCACTAAAGAGAGAGTTTTATAATTATTATAACTCATCAAACTTTTTGCATTTAACACAAGTGCTATTCGAGCTTCAAGAGTTAGAACTATTAGAGTAATCAGAGTTTACTTCTATCTCCATCTTTGTTGTGCATTGCTCTTTGATGGAGATTTGATCTGTTGAATTATTCTTTATATGGGCTATGCAGCATATTCTTGCAAGGTGTTCAACTTCATTATCACCTTTCTCACTTGAACTTGTCCCTAATGAGTCTTCATCGTTCACTTACATTCCTCTGACCTGGTTTCTTGATGACTTCTTGAAGTATTTCTTTTCTCTTCTTTCATCTTTCTCATTCACATTCAATTTTTCTTCATTTGGACACTTGGGAGACATGTGTCTGATTCCTCCACATTTATAGCATGTGGGGAGATCTTCTTTCTTTAGCCATTTTCTTTTGTTGTCTAGGTTGTCTCCTTGAGGTGTTACCACTGCTGCTTCTTGTGAATATTCTGAAGTTTCTGACTATCATTGTCATATCATCTTTAGATTCTGATGCAAGGTCATTGTTGCTCTCCTTGGTCACCTTAAGAGCAATACTTTTCTTTTGCTTCATTGGCTCCTCTCTCTTACTTTTGATCATCTAGTGTGATATTAGTGAGCTGATGAGATTGTCCACTAAAAAAGTGTTTAGATCTTTTGCTTCTTCTATCTTTGTGATCTTTTGGTTCCATGATTCTAGTAGTACCCTTAATATTTTCATTACTTATTCAAAATTTATTTCTTTTACCAAGCCTTTCAAAGCATTAGTAATTTTTGAAAAACGAGCACACATTTCTGATATGCTCTCCCCTTCTTTCATCTTACTATTTCTAGTTCTCCTATCAACATATTTCTTCTAGTTCCTTTGACCTATGAGGATTATTCATATATAGACACTAATTTATCCCAAATACCTTTTGTAGTAGCGCGAGAGGATATTCTATCAAACTTAGATGAAGATAGTCCACAAAACAAAGAGTTCATAGCCTTTGCATTATTTTGGACCGAGGCAGCCTCCTCTTTAGTCCATTCACCTATTTCAGTGGTGGGAAGAGTGATTCCTATTTCAATGGCCTTCCAAGATTCCATATTATTGGCTATAATGAATTGCTTCATCCTCAACTTCCAATAAGCGAAGTTGGTTCCATCAAATTGGGGTGGCCAGGTAGATGATTGCCTCCCTGACAAATATCTGAGAAGAGGATGATGGGCTTGCCATTGGATCACTACAAGTGTTTATGTAGTCTGCTTTTGATACCACTTGTTGGCCCCAAAGCTTAGGCAAATACCTAAGAGGAGAGGGGTGAATTGTGTATTTAAAATTTTGCTGAACCCCTTTAGAATTAAACATCCATCAAGCAATCAATCCAATCACTCAATCAATACATAAATAAATAAGACACAGGGATTTTTATAATGGTTTAAGTAAACACTCTACTCTACTCTTCCAAGAGCACTCTTATCTTAGTGTCTTGGGTTCCACTATTTCTAATAGCAAAAATACAATTAGTGCACCCTGCACTCTTCTAAATTCTAGCTCTAGGGGGCGTAATTATAGTGCTCCCAGCACTCTTCTAGATTCTAGCTCTAGGGGACGTGATCATAGTGCTCCCAGCACTTCTCTAGAATCCAACTCTAGGAGGAATAAATAAATAGCTCTTATTTGCATCCAGACAATCGCAAGTCTTCTTGAGTCTAGCCTCAACAACTAGCTCAAGGAAATTATAATGAATGAATAACAAAAGTTAAAGCACAGATATAAACACTTCTCAATAAGCATAGGAGAAGATTTCTAAAGATTAAATGTAAAATTAAATGATCTTCCCAAAAGGTGGTTGGGAGCCTTCAAAGAAAGTTGAGAAAGGTTTGAATGGAAGGCTCATAACTCTTGAAAGATGCATAAGGTTTTGGCTTAGTTTAGTAAATGATCTCAAGAGGGGATTGAATATTTTCCTCGATTGTTCTACTTTCCTTCTTAATCCAATGATGCCGTATTTATAACTGCTTTGAATTCTAGCTGTTGGTGGTAGGTGAACTCCATTAACCACAAAAGATCACTCTAATTAACACATTTGAATTCTCTGACTTTTGCTTAATCCTCATCCGCTGGAATACCTGTAGTGCTGACCTTAGAGAAGATGATTTCCTAATTATTAATAAGTATCAGTCAAAGAATTGCTACAATGATTGATTCTTTCATCAATATGGAAAGAGCCTCATTAATGCTAGCTAAAGACCAATGATTCATTTTGTTCATTGCTTGTCTTCACTTATGGTTGACAAAGCATCTATCCAGCTATCCATCAGACAAAGTCTCTTTGTCTTCTAGGTTGTCCATAGTAAGTAGTAGATGAATCCAGTTAGTGCGAAGAGTTATCTTTTTAGCCCCTCATTTGTTGGTTTGTCCATTGGAAGTAATAGAAGAATTGTGGAGGCATAGACGAATCATTTTTCTATTACTTTGTTTGTTGTAAGTAACAGACAAGCTGTAGAGCCGTAGACGAATTATCCTTCCAATAGTTCATCTGTTGGGTTATCTGTTGTAAGTAACAAATGAATTATAGAGGCACAAATGAATTATCCTTACAATAGTTTATCTATTTGATTGTCTATTGTAAGTAATAGACTAATTATAGAGGCACAAATGAATTTTGTTGCTCTGCATTTGTTTGTTTTTAACAGATGATCATTGAATTGGTGAGCTATTAACCTATGACTCACTTATGATAGACGAAATATGTTGTATGCTCGTTGCTTTGCATTCATCAGATATAATCTTTACTTTGAGAGATGAATGATGATGGTTGATTCCTTTTCATTTGAGCTTCTACACTCACCCAAGCTATTTGTCTTTTCCATCAGACAAATTGACACCTTGGAGTATCTTCTTTGTGTCCCTTTGTCCCTGAGGCCTGCAACTTGATTTTGTATGCTAAATACTTAGCAATAATCATTAGTACATAATCTTTAATCAAGTCTTGTTTGTCATTAAAACCATGTATTTATGCTAACATGAAATACTTCTGATTTAATCTTTATTTAGTTCCCATATATGCTTATGAATATTATATGTTTTATCTATTTGAAAGTTAATTTACTTAGATGTTTTGTCATCATAAAAAGGGAGAGATTGTTGAACCAAACCTCCTTTACTTAGACTGATTTTGATGATGAATGTGTTTAACCAACCAAGTTTTGATGATGAGCAAAAATCATATGAGTGAATGGTTAAGCTGTTGACTGTTATTTCCAAGTGTGCAGTAACCAATAATTTTTCAGGGAAATAAAAAAAAGTGGACAGTGCACATAAGATAAAATCAGAGACGAGATCCATCATGTATCAAAGGAAGAAAATGTAAATGGTCAAAGAGAATGGTTGGCGCCATATACAAGCTTCAAAGTCACTTTAGGTGCATTTTAAATCGCTGCAAAAATCAATTAGATTGACGCCCAAGTTTGGACACAAGCATGACTTCAAAAGCATACTTCTGAAGAAGAGAAATGTTCGGACAAAGTGAAGCCAAATTTTGGACTCAAGAAAAGGTTTGAACACTACGAAGCTAAGTTCGGACACCATGAAGACTAGTTCGAATGCAAATTCAAGTTCTGGCACTGGTGTAGTATGAAGTCAAGACGCTAGAGGTTCAATATCAATTTCGGACATTGCTAAAGTGATTCCAATGCGTCTTAGAAGTCCAAGTCTAAAAATCTCAACTCTAAGCTTTGGACATTGCTCTTGCAAGGTCAGTTAATTCAAAATTTAACTTCGGATACTGCCAACTCATCCCTAAACAAAGCCAGAGTTCTCTCGTGTGAGCAAAGCAATTCACGCCTCTTCTTAATCTAAAATTTAACTTTGGACACAATGAAGCATTTTCAGACAAAGTTGAGTTATGTTTGTTGCAAGCTAAATAATTCATTTAGTTCAAAATTATATCTTTGGACAATGTTGGAAGTTTTCAAACAATGAGAACCCACAAGAACGCTTCAACGGCCAGAAAATCTTGATGATTCGCTTGCATTTAATGAACGTTGTCTTCTCAAATGGATAGATTTTGAATTTCAGTTTAAAACAAGTAAAGAGAAGCCATTCAAGAGAATTAAACAAGTTACGATAAGTAAAAGAAGCAAACAAGAGCATGTACTCAGACATTAAAGTTTTTCATCAAACTCCATTGAGCAAAACGTAATCTGCATTCAAAGAACATCCTCTATAACAACTTTTCAGAGTTTGATATTCTCTATGTTTATTACTACACATGTATTTCTATTGCACTTTTATTTCTATACAAATCAGCTTTTATAAGAATTTTTATTGTACATTATTCTTTGTTTGACACAGCAAGCAAGGGGCTTGCAAATTATGTATAAGTTTGTTAGTTAGCTTAGAAACCAACGGTTGTAAACGTTTGCTAGTGAGCTTGGAAACTAATAGTTGTATAAGTTTGTTAGTAAGCTTCGAAACCAATATGTTTAAAGTTTGTTGGTGAGTTTGTAAAACCAATAGGTGATTAGTGAAACTTGAGTGCAGCAAGTGATGCTAACTGAGAGAGTAGGGTAGGTACCATGTTGAGTTGAACCACTATAAAAATATTATTGTCTTGTGCTGCATGATCCATTTTTCATTCTTTCAGCACTTTAATTTCTAAAGGCTTAATTCACCCCCACTCCCCTCTTAAGCCACCATTTGAATGAGACCAACAAAACTATTAATCCATGTCAATAAAAATGATTACAAAGATTATATGATCATTTCAACCATAAGCATCACAGGCACAAATTATTTAAAGTTTTCATTAATACTTTGAGTTCAAGATTTTAAAAATGTCAATGCCAAACACAAAATATAATACCTTGAATACAATTCATCTCACTACATGATCTCTCAAAAATAAAAACCTTTCAAAGAATTATCTCCCCCTAACTTTCTTTCCCCCTTACAAGAACACAAATCACAAAAGAATGAATGAAAGTAGATATTCTATTTTCTTTTCCCCTTTTTTATCAAGCATTTGAGTTCTGAGAAGCAATATGAGGATCTTGAGTGGGTGTAGCAATAATAAGCTCCCCCCCAAGTGGTAGCCTGAGTGGTGATGAGCTCATTAATGGTAAATGTCAACTCTAGATCTTGGGTGGTAGGGATTGGAACTATGGAGGGGTTATGATGAACTGGAATGGATGGGGAATGTGTGGGAGATGTAGAATGTGGAATCCCATAATGTAAAAGAAGCAAATCCAACTTCTTTTATGTGCTCTGCATGTGTGACTCCTATGCTCTCCTTAGTTCACAATCTTCTTATCTTAGTTCCTTCACCTCTAATGACAACTTGGTAAATGCAGAGGATCTAGGAGGTTGATTAGGTTTGCACTGCCATGAGACTACCTCCTTCCTGTTTTTCCTCTATCTCCACTAGCTCATCCTCCCCTTCAGAATGAGTTCTCTAATCTCCTTCCTCCTCTTCTCTAGTTCCCTCTTCCTCTTTGATTTCTTGCTCATGCTTGGCATTCTGCTCTGCCAAGTAATCTGCTTCCTTTACTTGCATCCTTTTTAGTTGAGTTTCTCCACTCTAATCTTTCTTTCGTGTGGACATGTGCAAGCAAGATTCTTCTTCTAGTGGCACTTGGAAATGTGTGAAGATCTTGGACAACCAAATTCCATAAGAGATCACATGATCAGTCCTTTGAGGCATATAATTGAAAGTTGTAAACATTAGTTTGGGAAGATTCACCTTCCAATATGTATAGATCTTCCAAAAATCTTTGCCCCACTTGCTGTGACCTATACAGTTCCTTCTAATTTAGGTACTATCATTGCCTCTAGTACCTTTCTTAACATTCTTAGCTCAATTGTTAGATCTCTAGTTCTCATATATGTATCTGCATTGGTAAAAACTATGACTATGGACAAGTTATTGAAGATTTGCTCCTTCTCCAATCCAACCTCATCTTCTTCGCATGGGATGCCTAAGATCTCTCCCTAATGCTTTGATAGAGATAAAAGTAGTGTCCCAAAACTTATTTGCACTCCCTTAACCGTGGAAAAATAATCATTGGTTCTCCAATTGAAATAGAAGATAAGAACCAGTTCTCTATAAATTGGTGCATCAAACTCTAACAACTTACTCTATCCTTGATAATTTATCATTGCTCTAATGTATGATTGGAACCTATCAAGGAAATCCATATCTATTTTCTTTTGTATATGTACTAGTCGCCCTAGCATTAAGGTATAAAATTTTTACTTTTGGTCTTCTCCACCAAAGTTATATGTTGGCAAGTCTCTTGGTTCAAATTTAGCTATAGGGACCTTCTTTCCATCTACTTCATCAAGTAAAGATTTCAAATTGAATAGTTTCACCCCTACTTCATTTCTCCCAACATTCACTTCTACTTCTTACCTTTCATTCACATGAGTAGGAGGTGAGGGATTACCTTGGGATCCATTTCCAGTGCAAACCCTTCTAGAGCTAAATGTGGCTCTATATGTGGAAGGTTGGGAAGTGGAAGCTTCTCTTGTTTGTGGCCTCTTTTGTCTTCTTTGGGGCTTAGAAACTGCCACTTTAGGGGCCATGGGAATGTAGGAAAGAGAGTGGGATAATGAAAATCCAATGAAATGATGCTATTGGAGTGTTTAGAATCGAAGGTGGATGGCTTTTAGACTGCAAGCGACTGGGAGATGTGAATAGGGTGGAAACAAAAATAAACCATCAGGCTAGTTTTTACCCTTTCAAATCTCATAGGTGCCTGGGGATTAGGTGGCTTCACTCCCAATATAAATTTTAAATTTTTTGATTTCTCGATTCTGAATCATCCCTTCCTCAAACATTTAAATTCTTGTCACCCCAATTAGTGTACCATTTTTCAATCAATTCAACACAATTTCAAACATTACATTTCAATCATGCATCAAGCATAAAACACGTATTCTTTGAAATTTGACAATGAATGATCCTACGTTTTCAATGTTTCAAGAATTTGTACTTTCAAATGGGCTATTCATGATGATGAATCCATAAATGGTATTTGCAAGTAAAGTATTTTGATGTATTTTGTTTCCTTTCAAAAAATTATGCACAAAATCTATTCTTATTATGTTGAGTGCATTCATGTTTTCTTATGCATCAAGCAAGTATATATAGTATGAAACATATTCTTCATCAATTAAGTATTCAAATTTGATACTCTTATCTCCTTGGTTGCTCATTTTATCCTGCTATATGCATTCTTACATGCTCATCATGTGAATCTCCTTTCTTCCTTGTCAAGAATTGCATTTTGAAGAAGAAGTTAATCTTTCTTTCAATCTTCTTTTTTTGTGCTTATTTTAAGCTTTTTCTGCATATATTTGAACTTCTTTTTGCATAAACCTTTCCTTACTAGATCAAGAATAATTATGAGTTTATGCTAAACATTTAGATCATTGTCATTACTTGTTGGTGAACAAGGCAAAGTCCATGATGTCTCTTTGGATTATTATGGCTAGCAGGAATACATACGAGTTTATGAACATACCACTTGTTGCTTCTTCCAAATCATATCGATTCAATCAAATTTGGCATATTTTTAAACATAATATTACAAACACATATCATTTCAATCATTAAATATTTATTACGTGATAATGCATAACCCTAGTTGTTTGTGTTTGTCTTTCTCAATAATTTGTGACTTCATAAGAGTTATTTTGTGATAATAAGTTCATAGGGATGTTTGCAAGTTGAGCATCTATTGTTATTGTCCATTAACTAGGTGATGATTTAAATAAGGCTAGCTCCTTATGTTCTGCTTTATAGATGGTGGACCGTAGAGTATAACCACAAAGGAAATCTCCATCAAAATCTCCAAGTAAAGTTTTTCAACAAGGGGATTTATTGCTACAACTGAATACATAGGGAGAACCTTAACTGTAGATGTAATATAATAGTGTTGATGCACAAATGTAGGCTTATTTACCAAGGTGAGAACACTATCAGCTAAAGATCTGTAACACGATGCACCCCCACCTTATGTGTTTTGGCCATCCAGTTGATTGTTCTCTATTGGGGCCTATGCGGGACGCTACCATTCCCTTTCTTCTTAATAATTCTCTTATTCTTTGCCAAAATTTTGGCAGAGTCTACCCTGAATTATAGACATCTATATCTGTTATACAATCATCAGATAATTTTATGATATTTATATCAATATTTTTTTATATAAAATAATCATCTACAATAACGTAAACCATAAAATCATTAAACTCTTCTAACTTAATCACAACCTAGAACCAGATTTGCCCCATGATGGCAATAAGCATACTCCAACTCAATATAATATACATTTAGGTAAAATACATCTCTAATTAAGTTATTACAATTTTGAATGAATAGAAATTCTAATTTCTACAAAACATAATAAAACCACCAACATAAATAGCATCTTCCAAAGCTTCCTTGCTTGACCTGCCCACTAAAAATTTAAACAAGAAGGTGTGAGTTTTGGGCGAACTCAGTAAGTAGGCAAGTAATAGAAATTAATAATAACCCATAATCAACAACACAACATGTTTCATTCAGAAAATGCATAATCATGATCAACATTTCAATGTACAAACATTCCATATTCATTATCACAAATTCTCAATACAAATATACATAACATCATCCCCAAACATCTAATATACAACTTTTAGTCCTTACAAAAGTAAGGCATTCACATACTGTTTTAATTATTCATTCATCTCCAATACTAAGATATTCTCTATCCCCAACAATTCCATATCCATATTATAAACTAAATATTAATTATTTCAATCCAACGGATATCCACTATCCCAAATAACTTAGATAACATCAACCTTAAATAAATATGGGAATCCACTATCCCTAACCAAAACATACATGCCCGGATATCAACAAATGGGATATTCCATATCCCCATCCAACAATACTGTCATCATATTCAACTAAAAGAGCAGACCTACTTACCCAGTGAAATACACTCTCACCATTTCTTGAGTTCCAATTCCACAAGCTCCACAACTTCCCATCCATAGACAACTGATCCTATACATCCAATAATTCCATTCATTTACATAAGCAACTTTAACAATTTCATATCTAGTTAATTAATTACAATGTCTAAAGACTATAATTTATCCATTACTACATCTGTATATCCATCAAGTGTACAATTGCATTCTACCATTAATCATGAGACTGTTTCTTTAAACACTTTCTAATCATGCATTTCATATATCGAATACATTGGGTTGTAATTTCTTATCCTTTTTCACAGTGCCTACTAGTCATTTGGGCATTTTATCAAATATTGTACGTACATCATGCTAATCATGCTTGTAGCTCAATTAAATCCAACATAATTATGTTTTTATGCAAAACCCCCTTGTTTACTATTCACAATTAACCGTTCACATCAAGACATCATGCATAATCACATTTAATCAATTCGCAATCATGTCGCAACCATTGTAATCAAATTATTAATCAAATCTCCTTATTAATTTACACAGTTTCATACTAATTTTACCCCTAGGATTAGTATTCATGAATGGGGTTAATGCATAATCATGATTTTCCAAGTTTAAATGGTGCCAAAATCCTCATAAGATATGCTTTACTTGTTTTCCCCATGAATTAAACAACAAGCACTCATCATCTTCCCCAAAATCACTATTCATGAATTAGGTATAAACCCTTGCAAGGCAAAATAATGATGTTTCATGTTCAAACAAGCCCCAAAACAGAATAGTCTATGTATGAAATGTTTTCCCCCCATGGTTTTAACACCCAACTCCATCATTTTCCCCAAAATCCATGATTCCTAAAACCCTAGTTAACATAAAAATCCAAATTCAAATGGGGAAAAGTATCTTACTTTGGAATCCAAGCATGACTTTCATCCATGGATAAGAATCCGTGCCCAAAACTCCAAGTAGCTTCTTCCATTTGTAGTAAACTAGATTTGCTTTCGTTTTCCACCATTCTCATGGCTGAAACTTGGGTTTAAAGGAAAGATCGAATGATTCTCCACTTAAGTTAGGAAATCTCCTAGATTAATGGTGTGAAATTGGGCATAACGGGGCTAGGGTTTGGGGAGGAAGAAAATGGGATGGAACAAGGGAAGAATGGGATGGAAATGGGTCAAAAAGTTAGCCATCTGACTTAAAATATGACACTAGTCCTACTTGAAGCCGACCCATGCCTTCATTGCAATCTGGCGCTGCAACGCCCATTTTGGCACTGCCGCACCAATTTCGCTGGCCCCTAATTTTGTGGATTTTCTTCCACTTTTTCATCCTCTTTTGCTCTTATTTTTAGACCGTATTATTTTTAATATATTCTAACATTCAAATACATAGTTAGTCCTCTTTTTATACATCATTAAAATATAACAAAAATGGCCCTCATATAAATCTAAATCATATCCAAATACATGGCCTCATAAAATAACAACTTCATTCTCAATTTCATAGTTCATTCTTATGCATGACGGAGCAAAATTTTCCACTAAACACAATTACAATGTATTATAATACATCATTATCCAAAAATTAATACCTTAGGTGTGACAAAACTCCCTCCTTACAAAATGTTTCATCCTTGAAACTTTCAAGATCATGAAAGTTTTGTTATTGCCTCCAATTGCAATTCAATTCATAATTTGTATCACCATTACTACTTAACTTGACTCACTTACACATCAATCATGTCTCAAAACATGTTAATTGTAACCAAGTTTTGATAATATTACATGAAGGCCAAAAATATTCGATTATTCAATCACTTTCATGAGAACTTACTAAAATAATCAAAGATCAAGTTACTATAAACAACACCTATGATCTTATAATCACTCAAGGTATAAAAATTATCTCTTTAGTCATGCTCTTTCTTAAACATCTTTCGTACTTTATAGCCAATCCTACACAAATAATCACAAAAACGATTTATCATTCATGTCATATGTCATACAGCTATATGCAATTTCACTATCAGTAAAAATATAGAACCAGCATTCTCAATTTAGCTTCACTCTAATATTTTCATGACTTCAGAATCAACCAATACAGAAAAATCTAAAACAATTTTCATATTAATTTTATCTGATCACAATAATTTAATTCAACCATTATAAAATCTACTGTTAATCAACACGCTGGACTATACCAATTCATTCTACAATACCGAATGTTGTATATCTTTTATAACAGTCAATCATATTCATAAGATCTATCAAATGGTACTTAATGCTCATAACCATATACAAAGGGAACTAATATCACGGTGCCAATACAAATAGTAACAAAATTTTCTAAAACTATCAAAGTCCAATGGACGCACTCATTTGTAAATCCTTAACATCTCTATCTCTGCATTTGCACCAAAATTTTCAATCATCAATTGCCTGCTATAAACCAATACCATGCTCAAGAGGCTACAAACCAAGTGGACACAACCACAAACAAAGTGGACTCAGCCATGAACCAGATGGACACAGCCATAATCCAAGTGGACACAGCACAACCAAATGGCATCAGCCATCATCAAAGTGGACTCAGCCACTAACAAAAGGCACTCAACTATCTTACAACTTCAGTGTGATCTAATCCATCCCTACAACCTAGGCTATGAATGTTACCAAATCCATGATAAAATTATCAATGCCATGTATGGTATCTAGCCATCACTGCAACCTAGGGATTGCAAGTTCTCCATCCACACCTATGCAATAAGCAAAGGAGTATCACACAATAGGTTAATCAGGCCTCTTCGCCATCACTAGCGGCGACATCATCAAATAAATTTCTATCAAGGGTGGGATCCCAGATATCCAAAGTAGCCATCCTAGCAGGCATCTAAACACAAATTCACACGAATTACATTCTGGTAGGCATCTAAACCTCAAATACATATCAATCTCATTCCAAGTGGTATCCAAATCTAAGCATGTACCTTAGCCATGCGTCTAAGACTCAATCAAATAATCAAATATCTAGACCTTATTCAAATAGACAAATATCCAATTCTCAATGAACTAATCAATTGTCTAACCTCAATTCAATAACCAAATATCCAAACTTACCAAAAAACCAAATGGCCAAATCTTATTCAAATAGCCAAACCCAAACCGAACCTCTGCAATATGCCCATCTCCATGTCGTCCTTGCACTGTACAAACTCTAATCATCCTATCACAACACTAGCCTAAATGCCTCATAGGGCATATCATACAATTTCATAGTACACAATGTTTCATCAAGGAGTCCAATCATTTAACCTATAGCCCATAGCAAAATTCAATATCCATCAATTCTCAAAACAGGTATCTAATTCTCAATTACATAACAAGTGTATTACAACTAATATTTAAATTCCAGCATACATACCAATCCCAGCATGCATCAATCAACTTACTAAATTCAAGGTCACGCTAAATTAAAACACGAAACCCAAATACATACATCCATCATATTTAAGTCATTAACTTTTATATCATTCAAATCATAGCATAACATTTCTTGTGTTTTCACAAAGCAACTCAACTAGGCCATATCAGTAACATCAATCAACATACAAAATTATGCCAATTCATCATTTTCAATAATGATTTATTCAATCAAAAGGCCTACAAGCAAAGTTATTCAAGAGAATATAATCAAACTATCCTTCATACTGATCAATCACAATCACAAATTCATCCAAGAGCCTTCAAAGCGACATATAATTCATTACAAAAGTTATTCAGCCAAACACAAATATTAAAAGTCTTGTCGATAACATGAAATGTCCAATCAAAGTAATCACTTAGCCAACAAGGTTCACATAACTATTTTAACCAAAGGAATCCAATGATTTCGACACAAATCAATTAAACAAACCAAACCAAATTCAGTTTCCAGCACTTATTTATGAAACTTTACAATTGCATCATTTCAAATTCATAAACCCTGTGAAGCAATAACAATTCAAACATTCAAACAAGATGCATATAAGCATCACCACGCTTCACTGTGCTACTTTGATCATAACAAATACATATCATCAACTATATACATAATTAGATCATCTTTGTGCTATGACAACATTATCATATTCATTTCATATCAATATCACGTATACCATATCATAACCATTCATATGAATAGCATTTATACCAAATTCTAAGTGCCTCTTTTCCCTTACTCACTCCTTCAACATATGATTGACATTTCTCTTTCATTCCTATGTTCTTCCATCTTTCTCATGAGTTCATAAACTTGTATTGGCATGTCATTTTCTATTTATTCCAACAACCGTTGCCATCATGGTTCTCGGCTCATCTCTCAAATTAAAATTATTGCACAGATAAGTTACTGGGCTTTGACACCATCTGCAATGCCATGCACCCCCACCCTATGTGTTTTGGCCATCTGGTAGATTATTTTCTATTGGGGGTTATGCAGGACGCTACCATTCCCTTTCATCTCAATAAGTCCCTTATTCTTTACCAAAATGTAATGCCCTATTTTCCAAGTTGTTACTTAGGTAGGAACAGGAGGACTTTAGGTCAGAGTCTCTCCTAAACTTACTCTCTTAACCTGTATAAACATTCACAAACACCCACATGTGCCCAAAATTATAGTCACACTATAAAGGTAAAGTATATGGAAATCATCCTCGCGTCTAATAAAGTGATGACATGTGACTTAAGACATTTCACACACTTAAATTTATATTAATTTCTATTTTAACATACTGAATAAATCACACTTTTTATATATTCCAAAAGATATCAAAAGAATAATAAAATCTAATTATCATGGTTTATCCCTCTCTTGAGCTCAAACCCCTAGTTGGGCTCCATCTTCTGGCCTATCAACTAAAACATAATAAAATAAAGTGAGTCCGAGCAACTCAGTAAGTAGGCATAAATTAAAACAATGAGTAAATCATAGAATGTATATAATAAGATACATATGCTCACAATATGACTATACTATCATGAGTTAAATACAAATAGTGTCAAAATTTCTCAATAATAATCTACTAAGGTGTCCATCATATCTGATTATTTCTATTCACATTTAAATCCTTTTCTTTCTTAATGCATCCCTTTCATTTATAGTCATCCATTGTATTTTTATCTGCAACCACTTAGTACCATATTCAGGAAGCCATCAATCAAACCAAATACACAATATCACAATCAAATGGACTCATCTTTCTTACAACATTGGTGTACTCTAGTTTTTCCTACTACCTTGGTTACAAATGTTATGAGTTTTGAAATATCCCACACTCACTATAACTCAAGGGTCATAAGTTTCCCATTTACACCTACTAAGTAATCAGATAAGTCTCATTAACAAAAGGTTAATCAGACCTCTTCGCCAAGAGAGGCGATATCCATAACAAAGCCCTAACAAGGGTGGGATCCCAATAACCAAATGGCCATCCCGATAGGTGTCCAAACCCAATTTGCTATAATTCATGCATAACAAAAGTGAAATTCTTACTTAAATGACTCAACACTATATAATACTTCCATTCAATTTTCAAACCCAATATTACAAACCTTATGACATTCCATGTCAATAATATCATCATAATTATCTAAGCATATCTTCAATTCTCAACCAGGTAACCAAACTCACTTCATATTTAGTTAAGACATCACTTTCCATTACATATATTTTACTAAATGAATTCGTATGCTAAGCCATTGATTATCAT
>JAYJMB010000818.1:0-17518 GCA_036873735.1 Pouteria campechiana | reverse complement strand
CTTCATTTCCCTTCTTATTTCTAACTATGCAAATGTGGGCAAGATAATGCGAACATGAAGAGCTTGACACTTCCATTGTTTCTCCTGTGAGCCAATATGGGATTTTTTTTTTCCTGTTTTCAAATGCCAATCTCATGTATTTTCTCTTGAAAGTGGCTTGTAATGATTTGATCTAGAGTTTATTTATTTAATGGGTCTCAATCTACATAACAGACATGCAATGAACTGTTTTAGCGACTCAACTTTTGGATCATCATCAATGAAAATAGATGGTGACTACAAACTCTAGGCAGCAAAAGGTATTATTAAACATTATAAAATTAAAAAAAAAAAGGAGTTATGCACTAGCAAACAGTGGAAAGCTTTAAAAAATGACACTTTTATTTCCTCAATCCGCGAAGGGACAAGTGCACTTGCGGCCTTTGGAGCCTGGTGCTTGCCAACAATTATTTATAAAAATAATATAAAAAAAGTGATATATGACCTCGATCCACCATTCCCACCATGTAAATGCTGATGGGTCCAGATGTATGCATTCTAGAAGAACATCTTCATGATTTGTATTTTTTTTTTAAAATTCTTTCCTCTTACAATTACTCAATTCTTTATTATTGTTGTTGTTGTTATTATTTGAGTATTGAGGGGTTGAAAAAGAGTAGGGCTATTTGGATTGGGTGTAAAAAGTTATATTTGGGTCTAAAATGTCATAGAGAAAGTAGAGTAAAAAAACACAAATTAAATAAAGGATATGTAGGTAAATGAGGAAATGAATAAACAAAATGATTGAAATAGTAAAAAAAATGAAATAAAGGGTACAATAAATATCTTATTAGGATGAAATAATAGAAAGCATGGGTTAATCATGAATGAAATAATGTTAATGAGATAAAACATGAAGAGAATTTATTTCTTTGCTTGGATTTGCAACTGTCAGTAAAATCACCATGGCTAGGCTTCATCTACAGCAATACGCATATGTTGTGTCGCTGCTAGCTTCTTATTGGGATTGCAAGACACTCGTTTAAATGAAGCTTTGGAAGAATCATTATTCAGTTGCCAAAGAGAAGAAATGGATATGAAAACAACTAAACAAATGGCATGAAACTTTTAGATAAATATCACCCAATGAGTGAAGTAAGGATAAACTAAATGGATTTTAAGGCATTAAACTTTTGACTCGATGCTTTTGTATGAAATGGTATTAGAATATCACAATTGACTCTACTCTCCGGCTTGACACCTCCAAAGGCGCAACCTAAAAGCCTAAAATCTTCTTTAAAGGCCTCTCCTAGATGATATATTTACATGACTTGGACTTAGGATAGGTTGAAAAAAATAAATGAGAGAAAAGTGATTTTTAATCAAAATTTAATTATAAATATTTATCTATAATAATCAATTTTATTTTTCTTAGCCAAATTTATCTTTTTACTAATTCCATAAATTTTTTATATATAACTATAAAAAAATTAAATTTATTTTTTCTTTATCCTCTTCTTCATCATTTTAATTAATTAGTAAAATATTTTAATTTTATATTTTTATATTTTTATAATCAGATTTATCTTTTACATAATTCTATACATGCTTTTTTATATATAATCTATCAAAAATAATCTGTATTATATTTATCTTCTACCCAACCAATATAATTTTTATTTCATTTTTGTGATTGATTGCAATAATTTGTCATTTAATGTAGTGGTTCATCAGCTATTGCGATAGATTTATTATAGATTTATAAGGTTTTGAATAGATTGTTGTGTTTTTAGGTGGATTATGGTATTTTAGGGTTGATTATGGTGGCTTTGGGGTAAGTTTTGGTGACAATGGATTATATTCTAGGGTAAGACTTTATCATGTGAACTAGTTAGATGGGGCAACTCTTGGTCATAAAATCGTTGGCCATTATAGCCTTGTGAAGATTGTTAATTTGGGATGTTGGATCATGCTTGTTGGTAGTAAACTGATGGACTTTAAAGTTGGTGCTTAGTGAACCAAAATACAAAACAATAAAATATCATGAAGCTAAGAAATTTAGGGGGACCTAGACCTAGTGTATAAGGTTACCCTCCCTAGTATTTGTGAGTTTAAGGTAGCTTTATAATTATTAGTTAATGTGGGTTGCAAGCAAGCATAAGTGTTGAGGTATATAATCAAGGCTTCACCAAGGAATGTGGAGAAAAGGAAAGAGAAGTTTTTTACTCTTTTAATACGATTTAACATCTTAACTATGGATAAGAGTCAGTGTAGTTAAGTATATCATGTACTCTCTGTAAGTTTTTGTATTGATTGGATAAGCTTTGCAATTCAATTAGCATAAGTAAACTCTTTGAAACAGTTTGAAGAGAATTCACCACACAGCTTGAAGTGGTGAATATGTCATTTATATATTGATTGACAAGTTGGCTTAGAATACTTACAAATCAATCTAGAATATTTACCTGTCAATTATAATGGAAATAATGGAAAGAATATCCTAGAATTAGGCTAGAATCATGGGTCAAAATTGTTACAATTATTATGCCTTATATCCAGGCAAAGTATCCTTAACACTCTTAAGCCTCCATACGAAGAGTTTATGATGTGCTCCAGAACATAGACTAATTTTTGCTTAACTATCTACCAAATTTATTTTTTTATTATTATTTATATTTTTTACTATTATTTTCTATTTTTTATATAAATAACTTACTTATGTTATCTTTATTTATAATTATTATCCCTTATAATATCATATTATTTTACTCTTTTTATTTACCCTTTCCACATTCTTTTCTTCTCATATCATTTTCATTTCCACTAATATTTTTGTATCTTTCTATTTGAGGATATTGCTTTCCTTCTTTTCTCGTCATGATGTTGATATTATCGTGTGTGGGTCCTCTTAACGCTGGAAACCTATTTGGTGCAATGGATTGGGCCATGAAAGAAGGTTGCTAGGCTTTCTCACTTAAGCCTGCAAAACGAAGAACATGGTACCTGGTGATTGAGATTATTGCCTAAGACGCCCACTCTTGCTTATGTCAGTGTTTGAAGGACAAGGGAGGGTGTGTTTAGTAATAAGAAAAAGAGAAGGTGAAAAACTTTTTCATATTTTCTTTTCCCCTTTTTTACAGATGTAATTTGATATCTTATCTATTTAACAACTCTCTTTTTTATTATATATATATATATATTTATTTTTTTTAATTATTACTTTACATCTTTCATACAAAAACTTACCTATTTATATTTATTTTATTTTTAATTATTATTCTCTATCGTATCACATCACATGGTTTTTTTTTTCCTCACACCCTATAACAAACACGTCTCGTGCTCTTTGTAAAAATTGTGAAAAGTGATAAAAATAAGAAAAAAATAACATTTGAAAAAGGAGAGAAAAAAGTAAGAATAATATGATTGTGAAATAAATAAATATGTAATAAATATTTTTATGAAAAATAGGCATAATTGTCCAAAATATAAAAAAATAAAAAAATTTATGAAGGTAGTTAAATACCCACATCAATGAAAAGAATGTGGTAAAAAAAAAGCAGAAAAAGCAATCTAACCATTTTCTGCCGTTGGCAAATACCGACTCCCATGTAAACGTGTAATGCACACTGCAGCTTGTGCGGACTGAAGATCTCTTTCGGTGGCGCCGAGCCGAAAGTCAAAAAGCGAGTCGAAATCATCATAACGGTTGATTTCTCGCAAAAGACGAACTGATTACTATCCGTTAGCGCCAACGCCAAAGCGCATGATCTCTCTCTCTCTCTCTCTCTCTCTCTCTCTCTCTCTCTCTCTCTCTCTCTGCCTTTCTTCGTGTCTGCCATGGCTCATTTCTCGTACGTATCTTCTCCTGAAAGCGACAATTCCGCCGTCGAAGACATTATCTCCCAAGCCAAAGATCTCTCCGTCCTTGAGCAGATTGCAGCTCTCAATTCCCCTCATTCCTCTATTCTCCCAACTCACCTTGAAACCAGATTCAACAGGCTCAAATCGCTTCCAGCAACCGCTCCACCTCACAGAAACCCACCTCCTCCTCTCAATCCAGAGAATTTCAACACACGCATATGCCAAAATCAACCAACAAAAACACCCTCTTCGACTCCTCCTACAGATTCCGAAATTCCAGCTCCAAAGAGCGCTGCAGAAACCGAGCCATCTCGTCCTGTGAAATCTGAAGCGCAAGAGCCGTCTCCTCCTGTGAAATCCCAGAAGGTGAAGGATTCAAATTCAAAATCAGGAACACGGTCTGGTTCCTCACCGTCGATTTCGTTCAGTCCGCCGCCTGTCGAACCTCCTTCCCCGCCTCCACGGGTCTGCTGCTTTGGGTTCTCTCCTAAAAAGATTCAGAAAAAGAAAATGAAGCTGGATTGGGCGGCGGATCTTGATCTGGACAACGATGGGTTTGGGGAAAAGAATGATGAGATCTTATCGGATTTGGGTGCATTCTCACTGAAAGAGCAGCGGCGGAGGCTGAAGAAGGCATGGAAGGAGGAGGAGAAGGTGACTCGAGAGGCAGAGAAGATAGTGAAATGGGCAAGGGAGGCCTCTGCGAGAATGGAGGCTTCTGTAATCGAAGATTTGACAAGTGATGATGAGAAATTCAAGTGAAGATTCTGTAGATCTCCTCCCTTCTTTTATCGAGAACTTCAGCTCTGCTCTGCTCTGCCCTGTTGATCAGTTTTGCTCTGCTCTGCATTAGCTGCTTCTTTGATTGTGTAGAGCCATTGTCGGATGTCTATCGGTGATTTGTATGCCCCCCTATTAAGTTTTATAAGCTTTATATATTCTTCTTCTTAAGTTTAAAATTATGTATCAGCATATGTGTGTGTGTCCACACACACACACACACAAATTTTCCATCAAAAATTGTTTCTTTAGATGAATATGTAAATTTTACAAATTTATGTAGTTAACTATGCAATTTTTTATTTTTTAATTATTATTATAAATATTTTTAAAAAACATTATATACATTTTAAGTATTTTTGAATCATCCTTAATATGTTTTATCTCATTTCAAAAAAATGTAATAGTTTTAAAATTAGTATAAATATGTTTTTTAAATTATCCCAAGTTATTTAAATCAATCCAAGTAATTACAAATAACTATGAAAAAAGTCAAAATCATCTTAAATAATTCCAAAATAATTTCACATATAATATTTTAATTTTAATTTTAATTTAATTTTGTATAAAAAATTATTTTTGGTATTCTTTTCTTTATTTTCTATTTTTTTAGTCTTTAATTATTTATATGGAAGACTTTAAATAATTCTACTTATTTTAATTTTAATTTATATTTTAAAAAATAAAATAAAAATAAGGAGATTTTTTATCAAGTAATCATCTTTTTATTTTTTTATCATATGTTTATTGATTTTTGAGTTGCACCCTACTTAGAAAAAATAGAAATTATTTTCCCAATGTACCATTTTTTATGAATATCAGGCAAAGCCAGGGCACAATTTGGTGAAAATCGAAAGGGCAATGTGCAAATCACCCATTTTCTATAACGTATATTAATGATTATGCATCTAGTGTAGATAAAGCTGACATTTCAAGATAGATACTGGTTTGAAGACTAAAGCACTAACTAGCTAGTTATTGAATTAGCTGATTCTTTTGGGCCTATTAGCTGGTGAAATCTCATAAATGCATCCAAAGCAAAAAGAGATCTTATCAAAAACCACTGACTGCACCAATGAAGCTGCGTGTTGTGAAGAAAAATATGGGGGCCACAGCATGCATTTTAATCCAAGCTACCCATGGGAATGAATGGTAGTGAAATTGAATTACAAAGTGTTGAATGCTGTTGTATCAGCAGCGGCAGCAGCAGAGTGCTTCTTGCTTCAATTTTCAAAAATGGCAATGGAAATCTGCATTCAGGAATCTTACTTGGCAGTGAATCTCTGGCCATTTGGCCCTGGGAGAAAATGCAGGGAGTCATATCTCTGAAGGCAAGGATGAGCAAATCATCCTGTAGCATTGGAGCCAAGTAATCATTCTTCATCAGTGCAGTCACTAGCATGGCTTATTAGTCAGGTAATGCTGAGGAATAGCACCAAGGCATCATAAATATCAGGCAAAGCCAGGGCCCAAAAATAGTGACTTCAAAGATGTCAGGGTTGAAGTGTATCCATAGACTTTGGAGTCTCTCCATAGAGCAATCCCTGTTGATGATAGGAAATAACTAATTATTATCTGTCATTCTATGGCTGTCAATGAACTAAAAGTGAAAGATTTCAGAGAGACAAGATATGAAGCTTTTTTGGGGATATCAGCGAATAGTAAATTGCCTTGCTCTATGGCCTTGTACAATGTATGCTACCAGGGCAGCAATCAGCAGCGTGTGGGTGCAAGGTAAAGTGAGGTGTAGAATGAAGCAAAGTGAGGAGTGAGAGAAGTGTAAGTGGGGTGAGAGAAGTGAAGTGTGAGTGGTATAGACTAGATGTTAGAGTGATGAGTTGTATGCATGATTAGTTGTATGAGTGAAGAGTTGTGAGTGAAGTCTTGCTAGGATGCTAGAGTCTTAGGTGTAAGTGGTATCCGGTAATAAGAGTGTGTGAGAATTTCCATTATAATTTTTTTGCTTTGTAATAGAGTCAATTTTATTGTAATTTATCAATTGTAATCTCTAACAAGTAATATCATAGCCCAACAAAGTAGTATCAAAGCTTGCAGCGAGGGATCATGTTACGAGGAGATTTTGCCAGTGCACAAAGATGAGGAGATTCTACCAAAGCACAATCAAGGACTGTAAAGTTGGTTGGTCAGGAATCAAACTTACTTGATAGAGCGTCGGGCATCACTAAGTATATATGACAGATATTTCAACTTCAACAAGCAACATTGAGAAGTTAAACAACAAAAACTATAATAACTAGGGTGTATGAATGCGGTTTTATTTGCTCGAGTAGGACTTATGGAACATTGTTGGAGGTGTTAACACTACAGCACCAACAGATGTCGAATAGCTAAAGTCATGAAAGGTAAAAGCTTGCAAAGCAATGTACATGCTAGCAGTAAATGTTGAAGATGAGTTGCTACTTGCTATAACACATTAAAGATGCAAAAACACCCAAGGAGGCATGAGACAACCTAGCAGCATTATTTGCAAGGACAAATAACGTAAAGCTCCAACGATTGAAAATTGAACTTTTATCAGTCTCGCAATAAAATATGTCGATGAGTGAATACTTTACAAAGGTTAAACTTATTTGTGGAGATATTTCAAAATTAAATCTATAAAATGCAATCACTGAAACAAGGATGAGGAGAATCATCATTCACGATTTATGACCAAAATATCATGGGATGATCACTGCGACCCATGGATGGGCCAAAGAACCAATTTTAACAAAGTTGAAAATTTTATTAGCCAACTAAAAGACTTAAGACAAGCAAACATCTAGAGTCTCAATGAAGGATAGAAAAAAGACTCTCTTCAACAAGAAAAGGGAGTTTAAAGGAAGAGATAAAGCAATTGCAAGACTAAGAGAAGACAAACCAAGGAGACAATCGAAAGATCAGTAAAGGAAGCTAGAAAGAAGAAGCTTTCAACTAAGGGGATCATGAAGAGAGAAGCTTTCGATGACAAAATAATCAGTGTTACAACTACGGAAAGAAAGGTAACTTTGCTTAAGACTATTTACCTAAGAAGGTAGAGGGTAATGTTATAACCTCTACCCATAGTGAAGAAGAGTAGGATCTTCAAGCATCTCTTGTAATAGAAGAGCTAAAAGAGTCTATAACTTCTGATGACATCAGCTGAGTGTTGTAAAGAAAAATATGGGGGCCATAGCATGCATTTTAATCCAAGCTACCCATGAGAATGAATAGTAGTGAAATTGAAGAAGCTATGATGATTTAATCAATTACAATGATGATTTGATAATCAACTCTAGCTGTTCCAATCACATGATAGGAGATTATGAAAAGTTGATAAGCATGTCCAAGTACAAAGGAGGACATGTCATGGTGATCGCAAACAACTCTAGTCTACCAATCACTCACATTGGCCAAATAGTAATTATACATTGATTTAACTCAGACAAAGTATAGTTGGAAAACATGTTCCATGTGCTAGTCATGGAGAAGAACTTGCTATCAATCTCACAACTCACAACTTTTGGGAATTATGTGGTATTCGGCACAAATGATGTGAAGGTATATCTAAGCTTAAAGTTGGCAAGCCCCCCAATCATGGAAGGATGACACGTTGAGTCTATCTATGAGATGTTTGCACAAGCAACATACATAGATAAGACAAGGAAGAACAACACTTACACGACTTGGGCATGTAATTTGCATAAGCTGAAGGTGATAATGAAAAAGTCTATGCTCAGAGGCCTTCCCCAGCTTGATATCCAAAAAGATACTATTTATGTCGAATGTTCGTATGGAAAACCACATCAACTACCATACGAGGGGTAAAAGTTTTGAGTTAACATGCCATTCGAGTTAGTTCACTCAAACATATTTGGACAAGTAAAGTAACCATCCATCAGTGGTTTTTAATATATGATAATCTTCTTTGATGACTACTAAAAGTACATCTAGGTTGATTTTATGAAAGAAAAATCAGAGTCGCTAATTAAATTCAAAGAGTTCAAAGAAAAGGTGAAGAATAAGGTAAGCTAAAAATATGATGCTTAAGCAGAGATAATGAGGGAAAGTATACATTAACAACTTCTCAAATTATCTACATCAATGTAAGATACATCGACAATTGACTTGCCCAAGTACTCCACAACAAAATGGAGTCACCAAGAGGAAGAATCTATATTTAGCAAAAATATGCACAAGTTTGTTACATTTTAAGAATGCATTGCCTTAGTTTTGGGCCAAATGCATGAAAGAGGAAACACACGTGATCAACAAGCTTCCTCAAGCAATACTAGGGTTTATTTCACCTTTTCTAGAAATTATGGAATATCAAACCCATGGTAGGCTACTTTCAAGTATTTAGTTGTATATGTGTAACGACTCAGCGCTCCAGTGTATATTGTCCACTTTGCCCAGTGCATCCTTACCAAGAACCTCACCTGCCTCACTAATTTGTCCCTTCCAAGGCCACACCCCTCCGGGCTCATCCTGCCACCCACCCCAAAATAGGTGACATCTTTTTAACCAAGTCTCACATATTTAGCCCAAGACTCCCTCCCTCACCCGGGCGATGTGGGATCTCACATCCACCCCTCTTTAGGGCTATCATCTCTGTAGACTATTGGGAGTCGGCTTTGATACCAACTGCAACAACCCAACGATCTAGTGCATCTTGTTCGCTTTGCCTAGTACATCTTTACCAGGAACCTCACTGGCCTCACGGATTTGTCCTTTATAAGGCCACGTCCCTCCGAGCTTATCCAATGTGAGATCCCACATTGCCTAGGTGAGAGGGGGTTCCTGGGTTAAGTGTGGGGGCTTCAATATTGAAAACATGAAGCGTTTTAAAATTATGCGGGTGGGCACTAGCCGATTGGCTGGGACTTAACCCAAAGCGGATAATATCATATGGTAGGCCCCGGGTCGTTATAGTTGGTATTGGAGTCAACTCCCAATAATCTACAATGCCATGAGGATATAGCAGCCCTAAGGAGGACTGGATGTGATATCGCCTGAGTGAGGAAGGGAGTCCTGGCTAAATATATGAGGTTTGGTTGCAAAGGTGTCACCCATTTCTGGGCAGATGGCAGGACGGGCCCAGAGGGGCGTGGCCACAGAAAGAACAAGTTCGTGAGGCCTATGAGGTTCCTGGTAAGGATGCACTAGGCAAAGCAGACAATATGCACTAGAGCATTGGGTCATTACAATATGTTATGTATTTGTTCCAAACCATTTACGTAGCAAGTTCGATAAAAAAGCCATTAGCTGCATTATGGGTTACGATAACCAATAAAAAGGATGGAGGTTTTGCATTCCTACAACTGGGCAGTGTTATATTTTTAGAAATGTGGTGTTCGACGAGGCATCATCATGGTAGTCACCACAAGCAGTCTTGTTGCCAGACTTTAAAGAAATTGAAGAGAAGTTGCAGGAAAGATTGTAGGAGAAGACTAAGCTCAATAGCAACCTTAATCAAGACAAAAACCAGTTGAGGAAGATGACTCCTTTGAAGAAAAATCCATATCCAAATCATTGGAGAGAGCCAAGAGTTTTTGGTAAACAAAAGTGCATCATGAGATTTCAAAAAAACAAAAGCAAGTCAAGTAAAAGAGTTTGAAGAATAAGAAAAGCTCAATCACCTCTACATGGGTCAACAAAACAAAGAAAGTCAAATCCTAAGTATGAAAATACCGCATCAATAGAAGAAACTGGAATAATAAAGCCAACCATATACATGGAAGCATCACTAAACCTAGAGTAAAGAAAGGCCATGAAAGAAGAATTTCAAGCCCTAAAGCAAAGTGAGTCTTGGGATTTAGTGCTAAGATCAAAGAACATGCAACCCATATCATGCAAATGGGTCTATAAAGTAAAGACTTAGCCTTATGAAACAATTGAAAGATATAAGGCATGATTAATAGCTCAAGGATTCTTTTAAAAGTATGGGCTAGATTATGATGAAACATTCAGCCCAGTGACTTTGATACCACTTTTTTGGACTATGATATTAATTGTTAGAGATTACAAGTCATAGATTAAAATAAAATTGATTTTATTACAAAATGAAAAAATTATAATAGAAATTTCACACACTCTTATTACAAAGATATCACTTACACCTAAAACTCTAGCACCCTGAGAAGACTTTACTCACAACTCTTCACTCATACAACTCATCACTCTTACATCTAGCCTATCCCACTCACACTTCACTTCTCTCACTCCTCACTTGCTTCACTCTATACCCCACTTTACTTTTCACTCTTTCATTTGTCTCTTGGTTGCACATGGAGCTCAAAGCTCCTTTTATAGTTGTTTGAGTTAGTTGCGTGAAATATTTAGAGTGCTAGAGTACATTCTAGAGGCTTGACTTTTATTTAATTTTATATTATTTTATTCTTGTAATGAGAGAGTTATGGCAGTGAGATATTTCCCATGAAACTTTTTAGCAAGAGAGATAGAGAGTTAGTGCGAAAGAGAGTTGGTACATTTAACATTTGAGTGATCTCAAACAACTATAAAAGGAGCCTATTCATGAGAGAGAGTCACTGCTAGAGATGTAAGAGTTATAATCTACACCTCACCTTAATCGATAGCATCTGCAAATTCAAGAATATTCATGAGGAATGAAGATGGAAAGTTGGATGATCTCATTATCACTAGAGATGAGGAAAAAGAATTCATCAAACTGGGACCAATCTCTCGATACACTTTTAAATGAAAGAGTTTGGAGAGTTGAAGCACTTTCTTGAACTTGAAGTAGAACAAGCCAAGGAAAAGTTAATCTTATGCCAAGAGAAATATGCAAAGGATCTATTAGAGAAATCTGGGATGCTTAACTGCAAGCCCAAATCTACCCCTATGGAAACTAATGCAAGATTATGTGTTGCAAACGGCCAGGAGTTAGAAGATTCAACAATGTATAAACAACCAGTAGGTAGTCTAATCTATTTAAAAATTACATGTCTTGACATATCGCAGTTGGAGTGGCTAGTCGATTTATGGAAAAGCCAAGGAAGCCTCATTTGGAAGTAGTTTACCTTATAATAAGTATGTAAAAGGAACTATTGACTCTAATCTTTTATATAAGAAAGGAGTTACATGTGAAGTAGTGGGACATTGTTATTCTGACTATGTTGGAGACCATGATACTCAACATTCGACTACTAGGTATATATTTAATCTCGGATCAGGAGTAGTATCATGGTGCAATAAGAGGCAATCAACAATGTCACTATCAATTACTGAGGCTAAATACAAAGCAGCAACCATGGCAGCGTAAGAAAGTAAGTGATTAACATAACTAGTGGAGGATCTTCATCAACTAATTGATTGCTTGGTTCAATTATATTGCAATAATCAATTAGCAATACGCCTGGCAGAGAACCCAATATTTCATGCAAGAACTAAACACATGGAAGTTCATTATCACTTCATACAAGAAAAGGTACTAAGATGAGTAACAGAAGTGAAGCACATTAAGACTGAAGATCAAGTTGCAGACATACTTACTAAAGGACTTACTAAAACAAAGTTTGAAGAATTTAGAAGACAACTTGGTATGACTACAAGAAAGGAGTTGAAGAAAGAGAGTATCAATGAGGGGGAGTGTTAAATGCACCGACTCTCTTTCTCTCTTGCTAGAAAGTTCCATTAGAAATATCTCATCAACACAACTCTCCCATTACAAGAATGAAATAATATAAAGTTAAATAAAAGTCATGCCTCTAGAATGTATTCTAGCACTCTAGATTTAGCCTTGAGCTCCTCGTGCAACCAGGAGAGAAATGAGAGAGTAAAGAGTGAAGTGAGGTGTAAAGTGAAGCAAGTGAAGTGTGAGAGAAGTGTAAGTGAGGTGAGAAAAGTGAAGTTCGAGTGGAATAGGCTAGATGTTAGAGTGATGAGTTGTATGAGTAAAGAGTTGTGAGCAATGTTGGGTGCTAAAGTCTTGGGTGAAAGTGGTATCCTTGTAATAAGAGTGTGTGAGAATTTCTATTGTAATTTTTCCACATTGTAATGGAGTCAATTTCATTGTAATCTACCACTTGTCATCTCTAACAAGTGGTATCATAGTCTAACAAAAGGTACATTGCATAAGCCAATCACGGGCACCTTCCATGTTGTCTTTCAATCTGATCTACTTCTACATAAGAACAGCTGAAACAATGATCGGTATTTCTTTATCTGTTTCTTGGTTCACTGTGACAGTGATGATGGCACACATCATCTTGGAAAATCCGGAGTAAAATCGTCATCAGAATATTTAGTTGATGGCCAACTTCATCTTTTCCATTCTCCTTCTCCTATTCTCTCATGCATATCCTAGATTCTCGTAAATAGCATTTCCCAATAAAATGGTAGATACTCAGGGTTAAATGAAAAGCAAACACCTGCATCTAATACTTGATATATGGCTTCTGCATTTTCTTTTTCTTTTTCGTTTTCCTATGTTCAATTTTGTAGCATAGTATTATATAAAGCTAAATAAGCATGAAAATAAAGCAACCATTGCATCAGGTTTCCATGTTTTCTCAACTTGTCATATAAATCTGTATAACCAACAATGGCACACCAGTGTTGCTAGGAATGCATTTCTCAGCGATTCTTCCACGGAGAAAAATGACAAAACTACAATAAACAAGATAATCAATGAGATTTCTACAATGTAAGCAGTGAGATAAGAGAGAAAAACAACAACCTGTCCATGTGTACAAGCCGATGGTTGCAGCCAGAAAGAATTCCCTGCTGATGCTGTTCAAACTGAAAGGGCATTCATGACAAAACTTTAGAGCTAAAGACAGATATGATGGATTTTGCAGCTAGGAGTAGGAACAGAGATAACTCACCAGTACATGCACATAAGGTTGCCCCATCCATAGAGAAAAGATGCCCAGGACGTTCCAGTAAACCTGGATTCAAAAGTCAAAGCAATGACAAACCTTCTGAATGAAGATGTATCTGCCTCACAAATAGAATCTTTTTAATAGGACTTAATACCAGAGAATGTTAAAAGATACACTACCAGAGAATGTTAAAAGAAACACAATGAGAATCCCTCAGTTCTAGTTTAGCCACAATAAAAGGTTATCTGAACTTCCAAATGATCAAGCAAACTTCTTTTTTTTTTTTTAATCTCTGGGTTGAGGGTGTCTTTCGGGTGCCTTGACTCTCATGGAGATGGAAAACTTTAAAAAAAAAATTGTTCAAACTATTTCAGCAACTTTAAAGTAGAAACTGAAACCATTTAAGTGTAGGAAAAGACATGAGGAAAAGAGGAAATACCACATCAGATCACGAACAAACAGTGCACGCGGGATCATAAGCCCATTTCCAATCATTGCCAGCAACATTGTGAAAGCTGACAGGCCTTTGATGTTCTCAGGATTGAGAAAATTTGTCCACTAAAAAGGAGTGCAAATCTTGACATAAGACCATTATTAAAAGGAAGCAGAAGTTGATATAATGTTCTAAAGGCATATTCGTACCATTTGTGCAATGGGCATCCACATGAATAATAATGTGGCCGTCCATCCAGATATTGATCTTACAAATTTAACACCTTTGGCTGAAAGTCTCCCAGTTCGGGCCTGCACCATCACAGAGAAGGATTCATGGATTCAACATGCGCAATCTTATAAGAAATAAAAATGAAATGATCTGCAGAGACAATCACACCTAACATATTTGTTGCACTGTGAATTCAGATGCTTTTATCAATCAAGAAAAGAATGAATTGTATCAGTTAAAACAGAAAAGGATGGATAATCAAACTTGGTTTAATACGTAGTTATAGTTTTTCATTGGGTATGGACATGTTTAGGTATGAAGGATGAAGCATGCAATAAACCTTCTTCTTTATTGGGTCCTCTTTGACTATTTAGTGCATTGAAGTAAAGATCGTTCCCATGTTTGAATTCCAGGTGTAGCATGCCATTCCATTACTTTCATGTCACAGTGTTAGTTTCTCATCTCAAAACCAATAGTTCTCATGTCATCATTTTTCTTTTTTCATTTTAAAAGCTGATATAAATGCAGATCCAGACCTAGAATTAAACTGAAGCTTCCTCCCCGTGAATCATGAAGCAGGGCCCATCAGTGGTTTTGTCTCATTTATGGTTGAACCAATGGTTGTAGCTTTTACCAAAATTACTCTACAGCCTTTACTATCAAATTGCAAATAGCAAAGGAAAGCATTGGCACAGTTAGAACTTAATACTCATAATTCAAATAAACGGATAATCATCTTAAACATGCCCAAAATTTTTTATACTGCAGCAGAAGAAAACATCAAGCTACCAGACTTACCATTATAACAGCAGCAATAGCCACAATACCAGCAATCATTCCCGGAAGAATACTGCTTGGAATGTAAGGAATAAAAGTAGACCACATAACCTACAATGAGGCAACACCATCAAGAGATTAAATGGGAAACAAAAAAGGGACAGAATTGCCGCAGATAAAATTCAAAACAAAAGAGCATCAATGCGAGGATCCTGAACGAAATATAAGGAAGGTCTTAGTCTTTTGAAATACTAGTTAGAGCCTTAAAATTTACCTGAGGAAGAACTGACAGTCCACCAATGGTAATAAAATCTTCCCAAAACAGCCAGATTGCCGCATTGAGCCAACCAAAATAATTGGTAAAGTTCAGGACTAGGCCAGAAGCCACAACAACAGAAGCTGCTGTGAAATGTGGAAGAGGCATGGCTCCTGCCATAGCTAGCTGAACTAAAACAACATATATCGAAACGACTCCCAGCGTCTGAACAAGAATAGCTTCACTCTCTTTCTTCTTGGCAAAGTACGACAACAGTGACAAGTTTCCCAACAAGCCAGTCAGCATACTCTGCAAGCAATATAATTCCAGACCACACAATTCTGTTCATCCGTCTTATCCAGAATCTCTGAAAAGACTAGAGATGGCAAAGGGGCAGGTGATGGGAATCGAAAATTACGCACTAGCCATGGAACGGCGAAGAGAGCTGCTCTGTTTCCCTCCATGAGATTCTGGGCATTGAGGAGGATTTGAGGGAGCTGAATAAACAGGAACGGAATGTTTGACGCCCCAGCAAATTTAGCTGTCCAGAAATCCCAATCAGCTTGTGCCTTGTCCTTCTTCCATTCCTGAAATGGCAATAAAATAAAAAATAAAAGGTGATCACCACGCATCCCCAAAACCACTTCTTTTCTTTGTGGGTATGAATGAAATCCCGACTCCATGTCAGATCAAGCTAGTGGGGCCCGAAAAAACTAATAATCTAGGCAAGCGGTCCTTTCTGACAAGATTTTCAGAACAGATTGCAGAGAGGTTGTAAGGCTCTTCGCTCGTGTCTTTATTGGTACTAGCTTGAGTCATTAAAACAGCCAAGGTAGGTGGGAAATACAGGACTGCCAGCCACTTCCTTTCTTTGTGGGTATACAATAAAAAAACGATAGTCATCCCTGCTTTTGGAAAATCCAATTCCTTTCTTTATGAGTATTAACGAAATCCCAACCCCATGTCAGTTCAAACCAGTGGGGTCCAAAAGGACTGATAATCTTGTCAGGCAGGCCTTTTGACAGGTTTTTCAGGACATGGGGCGATTGCAGAGAGGGTATAAGGCCCTTGGCCTGCATCCTCAGAGGAAAACAGCCGAAGTTGGAGGCACAGGCGAACTGGGAAAGGGAAGAAGAACCTGATGGATGGGACGTGGTGCGTCCGATTCAAGAGCAAAACAAGCCGGGTTGAAACGATAATGAAGGGATGGAATGGTTGGCGTGGAAAAACAGAGCCTGGTGGTATCGTGGAGGGGGAATTTGGGCAGGTGGGGGGAGAAAGGACGAAGTTGCAAGGCCGTGTAAGGCACAGGCGAGCTGAAACTCGGGAATTTGGAGGGGCGGAGGCAAGGCTCGGCAGCAGCAGAACCCAGCATTTCTGATAAGATAGGCAACTACTGACAATCACAGACAGAGAGCGAGGGAAGGACTAACGGTTTTGCAACAGGGGATTGGCCTGCGACGACTCGTGGCGCGATACGCGGCGCGACGAAGCAAGTTGGGCACGTGCGCGATTCCTCCATGCTGTGGAGTGTGGACGTCTCTTCATTGTCTCGTCAGTCCGATAGTGACCGATCAAGTGCCAAAATTTTATCTGATGCATTGTGTATTTTCTGCTTTTAAAAGGTAAAGATAGTCAATATTCAAGATTATCCTGCAGAAACAACGGAGTGGATTTGCGTAAGAGATAATTCAAAGTCAAAAATGGGTGAGTTGTACGAAGCTGTATGCAACCTGCGTTGTAGGCAATTGGCCTTGGCCTGTCCCGCTGCTCGCGTGCGCAAACTAAATGCGTGTGGTTTGTACGTTGCTGCTGTACGGAAGGTCATTGCATCCACAATACTTTCTTTTCACAGAAGATCTGCGATTGATACTCAACACGTAATAGAATGAAATTTATATTAAAAAAAAAATCATGTCCAAGAGCTTTCCATGTATACCTTTCGTAATATTCTATATTTTTTTTTATTATCTTTATTTTCAAATTTTATTATCATTTATCTATCTATTTTCAATTATTATCGCTTATCTATTTTTATCTTTGTGATATTATGGCCAACATGAATTTTTATATTGTCAACATCATTTTTTTATTTCTTTTTTCATTAACCCATCTGTCTTATAAAGTATATTATATCATTTTAACTCAAAGCAAATATATTTTCATTTAATATAATATCGTTTTTACCCACAAAGAGTGATTTTAATTGAAAAATTAGGTTCATATTTACTCTTAAACAAGATAAACTTTATATGCCACTTGTCAGCAAAATAAGTAGTTTTATCGGTGAAGAACGTATTGGATTTAACATATCAATCATCATCTCCCACAAACCAATCATTTACATGGAAATTGAATTTCAATGGTAAAATTACC